>VOMN01134435.1:0-31191 GCA_014899125.1 Orchestia grillus | reverse complement strand
GCATAGAGGCCCAAACAACTTCAAGATATTCAAGATATTCAAGATGTGTTATTCTTATACTCTGGGTGTGAATTGCCTAAAAAATGGCTAATAAATTGATAAGTATGCACTGTTCTTCGGTTATTCTTCCCTCCTTGTATTCAGAACGCTGTAACCTTTACTTGTAGATGTATAATTGACTCGAGTGTTGTGTTGATGGTCATTTTCTTGCAGCTCGCAACCATTCACATTCGTGAACCCATTCTCTCATTTCAGGTATGCCAAGTGCAAGTGACCCGCGAAGTACAAGAAGAGATTGAAAAGCGCCACGCCCATTTGGTGAGCCGCCTGACGGGCCTGCGTGCCGAGTCTGAGGAGAACTGGAAGACCATCGAGACAGCAGAGAAGACGTTGCTGGAGATGCTCAACAGGCGCGACTACGACGTGGCTCATTTCTTCAGCGACGAAGCTGCCAAAAACGCCGTCGAGCTCAGGGTCCCAGAGGCAGGCACTATGAAGCTCCGAGCGGATCACCAAGAAACAGAAGCTTTCTACCTCAATGTAAGGCTTCCATTATTGTTTGGGGAGGGGGCTAGCTCTCAATAGGGCATGTGGATGGGGCTAGCTCTCAATAGGGCATGTGGATGGGGCTAGCTCTCAATAGGGCATGTGGATGGGGCCACTTTCATCGAGGCGTCTGGGAAGGCGTGAGTCTCACTAACGTTGAGCGTTTGGCTGGTTTACGTTTCAGGGTGCCGTGCAGATGCTGCGTGCGATAAGAAAGATTTGCGTTGTGAAAATCAGTATTAGGAATTTTTTGCGAGAATGCTCGTAATGTTCATTTTGAGTTCAAGAATTATTTAGAATAGGTGTAGTGATGAGTAAAGAAAAGGTGCTGGGTTCTCCTTGCCAGCCTGTAGGTAAACAGACTATCTGCAATGGAGGATTAGAATGTCCAACATACTACTGTAAATATTCCAATGGATGGGCGTAATGGAAATATTCAAATATAACAGTCCTGCAAACCAGAAATAAAGGCAAGAAGACGCTTTGTGTTTTTTATTGACATTGTCTCGATTATCAGTTAAAATCACTGTTGAATCTCTGCTTTTATCGATCTCAAAAATTAGTGCCTTTGAAACACGAGGGGGTTTCAAATGGTAAAGTAGATGTGGCTGGGGCCCTGATACTACCTCTAAACACTAGCTATGAATAAATTACCTGAAATGTGTGGATCTTATTGCAGAAATTCCGGGAGTATACGCTGAGCAGCAACCTGATCTGCCGCCTGCAGAGCCGCTATGAGCTTTTGCGCTGTGCCCTGGGTGATGATCACGCCAGCACCGCCTCCCCCACCCCCGCCCGGTGGGTATTGGTCCTGATTGGGTGTTGTAATGACCACGGCTAGTCAGACGTACCTGCATGTGGCCCACTGAACGATGTGTTGCTCAATGTTTTTTTGTCCTGACCATAAGAAAACGTTTCGTAGGAAGAGAGGATTTGGCCTATCGTATAGAAGGCATCTCGTCAACATGAATGCCTTGTGCCCGCAGTTCCCTTGCTGCTGACAAGCCGCGACGGCGCCGCATCGGGCGCACGCGGCTGATGGGGCAACCGAAGCTGTTCGGAGGGTCGCTGGAGGAGTACCTGGAGGCAACCCACCAAGACATTCCCCTCATTCTGCGTTCCTGCATACGCGTTATCAATCTGTACGGTAAGGAAACTCGCTCCAGAGATGAAATATATTTTGCGCTTCTGTTGTGCTGAGCTGACACAACAATGGGATAGGTTGAGCCAAGTGTCTGGTACCGGTGCCTGTTAAGATGTGGGTGCGTTTCTGATGCCAAATTGAAGGAAGAAACGTTTGAACTCGTGAATTCCTAAAGAAGCTATGATTAAACTTTATTATAGGATCTAATATCTTCATTGCTCTTTGGTAATGCTGAACAACAACTAGCTCACTTTCGCATGTTTTTAAAGTTGAGTGCTCGCTGCTGGTGCGATCATGTTAATGAAACAATGAAAAGAGTCGAACTTGTGTCGAATATTTGTTCTTTCTATTCGATTGGTTGAACGTCTGCTGGCCACTTTTGCACTGTGTGGTTGTGTGGCTGTCGTTATTATACCCAGTGACACCGGCACATGAGCTAGTCCTGCTGGTATTTGTTGTTACTGTTGAACGTTCTCTCTGCGACCGTGGCAGGACTTTAAATCTCCTTTGTCGGTAAAGGTGGTAAATTCATTTGGTTATTCAGCTAAAATGTGGAGGGTGGTGTTAGTGACGGTGATGTGGGGTCTACTGCAGAGATCTGATTTTACCAGTGCTGTGTTGTCGAACCTGGAACAACTTGGGAGTCTGGAGCATTGCTTTCGAATATGTGGAAAAAAGACCAGCCATAAATTGCAAATTATTTCTTAAAAAACCTACTTTCATTTCCTCTTAGGACTCTAAGTTAGGAGCTTCTTAAGGTTCTTGAAAGTCGAAATTGAATATAAAGTGGTGAATTTCTTTACTCATTCCACTCGAGTTTGAGCGAGTAGTTGCAGCCTTAGGCAGGCGGCGGAGAATTAAAGCTGTCAAGTATGCCGGTAGTTAACACTCTTTAAACTCCGTGTCCCGTTTCCGATGTCCGCAGGCCTGCACCACCAGGGCATATTCCGCGTGTCAGGCAGCCAGCTCGAGATCAACAACTTCCGCGAAAGCTTCGAGAAGATGGAGGACCCTCTAGCTGACGTCAGCGACGCGAGCGACATGAACAGCGTTGCTGGCGTGCTCAAGCTCTACTTCAGGGAGCTGCGAGAACCGCTCTTCCCGACCGTCTTCTTCGACCAGTTCATGGAGATCGCACGTGAGTTGGGCCGCAGTTGTAGGTGCGTGGTGGGACTTGGTGCGCCGGTTGTAGGTGCGTGGTGGGACTTGGTGCGGCAGTTGTAGGTGCGTGGTGGGACTTGGTGCGGCTGTTGTAGGTGCGTGGTGGGACTTGGTGCGGCTGTTGTAGGTGCGTGGTGTGACTTGGTGCGGCAGTTATCATTATTGCGCTATTGCGACGTCTCTTCGCGCAATGGCTAAATTCTGTTACATTTCAACTTGTGAATCAGAATACTCGAATTATTAAACCACGTTTAATTAATTCGAGATCTTCGTTGTTTCCTCTTCGAGCCCTCGGAACATTCCTTAGAGTAATTCTTTCTTTCCCACTTCAGCCATTGTACCGTTCGAATTCATTCGTATTACGCATGTTTTGGTCACAGCATTTACCTGGCGGGCAACATTTGTATTGCAGAACTGGCGTGCAAGCAGGAGTTCGTGAGCAAGCTGAGGGAGGTCGTGGTCACTCTGCCACGTCCCGTCTTCGTCGTCATGCGTTATCTCTTTGCGTTCCTGAATCAGTGAGTTCATTATTATTGTCTCTTCGACTTCGCCATTAAATGTGGTTTTGTCATTAAAAAGGTGTTATAATACTCAAAATCTCGGCCGTATGGCATTAGACTAGCATAAGATGAGGCACGCTGCTGAAGGAGAGTTCTGTGTTTCGAATGATACATGAACATATTTTCGTTTAGTATTGTCTCTTTCTAAGTGTTACGCTTTGCAATTACTCGGCGTTTAGGGGGAGGTATGACAACATATAACGCAGGAATCATGCAGTCGTTGGTGTTTTTGTGTGCAGCTTGAGCGAGTTCAGTGACGAGAACATGATGGACCCCTACAATCTGGCGATCTGCTTCGGGCCCACGCTGGTGCCCATCCCAGAGGACAAGGACCAGGTGAGGCCGCTTGTGTCGATCTCGGGTAACCAAGGGTTACCTGTCCCTTCTATCCCGTGGTGCGCAATAATATTCAGCTCGGGAAAGCAAGTTATTGTCCGCCGGATTAGAGATTACTCCGAAAAGATTGAGTACTATTTTCAATGAGCTTGTATTATAGATTCTCGACGCGTGTCAGTCATGCAGCGAAGCTGGTCACGTGTTCGAGTGCAACCGATGTGAATAATTTTTTCCGGTGTAGACTACGGTGAGAATAATTTTATGTTTATTTTTTGTTTTTACGTCACGCAAGAATATGTGCAAAGCGACCCAATCAACGATATGTTACTTTAGCTCATACATAAAATGGCTTATAAATCTTATACTTACTTGCCTACTCCTCAAGCGGCTTAGGATAGTCCATAGGCAGTAGGGTTCAGTTAGGTTTGTCTATCCTATACTATGAGAACAAGGAGGGACTGTTAGGTTACCTCATTAACATTGTTAGTATCAATATGTAATTGCGTTGCGATGCTACAAAATTTATTTTCTTAGAATCAGTACTTAGATACTCGTTATCATAAAATTGAAAGTTATGTCATCTTCCCCTAGAGACGTAACGTCTTGATAGTGCTCGTGTTGATCTGAACTTGTCCCTCTCCCAGCAGGTCTTGTACCTGAACTTTTTCCCTCTCCCGACAGGTCTTGTACCTGAATTTTGTCCCTCTCTCAGCAGGTCTTGTACTTGAACTTTGTTTCTCTCTTAGCAGGTCCTGTACCTAAACTTTTCCCTCTCCCGACAGGTCCAGTATCAGAACCTCGTGAACGAGCTCATCAAGAACATCATCATCTTCAGTGAGGACATCTTCCCTGCCGACGGAGGCCCCGTGTACGAGAAGTACCTCTCCAGGGACTCACTGGAACTCGAGGCAGATGTGGGCGATGCCCCCAACCAGGAGGACTTTGACTCAGAGCACACCGCCTCTGAGGATGGTGAGCACTCGCTCCTCTAGCCCATAGTTAACCCTGGTCTACTTGACCTCTATGGAGAAGCACTTTGGACAGGCAGCTTGTATGTTGAGTGGTTTGGGTGAGGCTTCTCAAGTTACACAGGAAGGCTTGAAACAAAATGACTGTTAAAAGTATGTCTAGCAAATGTATTGAGGATTTGGTGTAAATCTTACGTTTCTCTTTATTAGAAGTCATGTGCTGGGGTTGCTTCCAGTGGTTTGTGTAAGCGGAGTGGACGCTCCTGTATAGTTTTATGATTTTAATGGACGTCAAGTTGTCCCGTTCGCAACTACCCTCCAGTGAATCACACTGAGAATGGATTGTATCATTGCTCCAGAAGACCAGTTTCTTCTTAATTTACACAAAGAATTGTTTTTTTCGACCGCAATTTAAGAAAATTGAGAAACTTCCCTTAACACCGCTTCCTAGTCGTGAAACATGCCCTACTTTAATATGCTGTAAGAGTGATAATTTTGTCCATGTCTTTGGTGCATACAAGAAAGAAGACACCGTACGTTGCGTTTTGCTACCGAGGCAGCCTCTGAAGCATTATAGTTTTAGTAGTGTATTTTTATCGATAGCGAAGCAAGACATTCTGTTCAGCCCGTGCGGCTGCATGGTTGCCGAAAACCGCCGTGTCGTCTAGTGGTATGAAAATGATGCAGTACATAATTTTTCCGTAGACGTTCGGGATGCAGAAAAAGTTTCTACTTTCCCTATTTCCTTAACCCAGTATTTGAGTTGCCTTGACGACTATCGTCTGCCCAATTTCTGTTGCACCGCGCCCGCAGAATTTACCTCTGTGGTATTGGTGATTATATAACAAATGTTGTGAATACTTCCTCCATTCTTCGCTGTAGAGTTTGTGTTTGTTCGTTATCCGAGTTGAATTTTGCATATAACACTTATTATATAATATGTAACAAAATAGTAGTTGATAACTGTTTTCTTTGTATTGCTAACACTAGTTTTTGTTACTTAGTTGACCGTGTGCTGTAGTTCAGTAAGAAATGGATGCTTAAAAGAGTCCTATGGGAAGCAAGAGGGAACATACACGATGCTTGAGAGGCTTCAGTGCTGATGCTTCTTTTGTTTTCTTGGAGTTCATCCTGTTCATTTGCTTGTCGTCATTTACATATTCTTCAGTTCACTTTTTGGGGGAAGTTTTAGAAATGGCATACGTGATATTCTCGAACTCGCGTCGAACGTTCAAAGTAATGTTAGCGTTGTTTTCCTATGTTGTGCGTGTTAGTAGTGGGATATTATATTCCCCGAATCCTTCCCTAATATTGTATTGTAAAAAACTACAAAAAAGGATTTCTATATTTAACTTAGATTTTATTTTCTCGAGTTGTTCTGGGTAGCGCGATTCATGATGACAATTTCAAAGCCGATGGATAGACAATACGTTACGAAAGAACTCTTACCAAACATATTCTGTTGAACACGAGTGCAGAACTTTGCCCTAATAAGGCTGTGAGTCGGTGGCCAGTACCTCAAGCGGATGTGGTGGGAGGGAGGGCTGGTAGGAGTGACACATTAGTCATCTGCGCCATATGTGTACGTGCAAAACTTCTCCTAAAACACGATGTGTGTATGTATGCCACACACTCATGAAAAAACATGCTAGTTAATAATCCCATTTCTGTTTCAAATTGACAAGTTCTATAATACAACACATTGAACCTGTAAGTGAAAGGTTTTAACCTGTCGCCAGCACTTCAACAAACCTACCGCATCAGCAATCATGCGGCCGACGTGTTCGATTTAGTGAACACACCGTGTGGCACGCACTCTAACCTGCTCTCTTGTGTGTGTTGCCTCGTGTGAACAGTTAGCGTTGCTGCATGTACGTGTAGTGTTGTAACGAAATTGTGTCTGTAGTACGTGTGCCCTGGATCATTAATATATTATGCTATGTCTGCAATCGTAGCATTCTTGCCCGTGCCTGCTTGCATGTAACCTTCCCTGTTCTCCTTCCAGCAGATTCTGTCTTTAAGGATAAAGAAATCAGCCTGCCCATATTTGGAAGTAAGTTCACTGCAAAATTACGCCAAACTTCTCGAGGTTAAGCTTCCTCAGGACGTTGCTTCGAGTCTTGCTGTGGGCGTTGTTGTTTTCTACTAATTCTTATTACAAATTTAAATCTGCTAGATTTCAGGAAACGACCTTAATTCTTTCCTCTGTATAATAACTATGTAACAATCAATAAGTGTGCATCCGTCTCGTTTGATTTAAAAGACTTCCCTGTTTCGTTCCTGCTCTATTCATGCAGCCCCAATTTTAAAGACAATGAGATAGTAAAATGAGGCCTGCAAGTTCAATACATTGAGTGCTCTAAGCAACGTCCTGCAGCTCTATCGCTAGAAATAGCTCAAATTACTTTGAAATGTAAGACCAATTTTTGTTACATTCAAAATTTTATACTTTTAAGTTCCGCATTCCTAATGTGAACTCTCAACTCCTAAACTGGACTGATATAGCAAGGCGCTTCCATTTCATGTATCCACTGTCTTTTGTTTGCATAGAGTTCGGTATTCTCATCACTGAATATTACATTGCGGTAACTGGAATGAAAATAATTGGTTATTCGTGGCTCCGTGTGAACTGCGTCAGTGTAGCTATGTGGGTACTATACGTATCGCTCATTTCATATTTTTGATCATCGCTTCGGCTTCTCTAGAGTGCCAACTCCACCGCAAAATAAAAGAGGTACGAGTGCGAGCGGTTTGGAGCTCTGGCAGCTAATACTGTAGACTTGTAAATTTACCTGCACGGTACCTTGAGCTTGTTTTGAGTTGGAAAGTAATTGTATTGTATATTTCATCTAGAAAAGGCATTACGGTTCATTAGGTTCACGTTTTGAGCAGTTTTTCATATAACGTGTTTTCTAAAAACGCAAAATTTCTTGATTTAATTGTCATCCCGTTCGGTCACGTTCCACTTCTCGCGAATATTCACGCGCGGTATATCATCGCCAATTGAACAAGACGATCAGATTTTACAGTTATTATGGAGTACGCGGGCTTTTATGTTCTGCAGTGCGGTATTCTGCGTTCACAATGTCATCTCGGTCTCGTACCTCCCCACGTCTGCTTCTCACTGTTCTTGTCCGGTTGTTACGTTTTCACGTTATTCAGTAAAGACTATTTGTTTTTCAGTTATTAGCCTGACGTTATTGCTCTGAGCAACTCGTCGTTGTTCATGTAGTTGTGTTAGTGTTGTTCTATCGGCTGTGGACCAAGAATCAGGTATATTCATGTCATGCTTATTTTTTTATCGACGATGATGTATTTTTAAACGACGCTGAGTACTACTTTGATTATTCATTCGCTTTTCTTACGTTTCGCTTACCGTTTTTGTTAAGGGCAATGTTATATATTCCTCCGTTGTACGAGTACTACTAGAACCAACATTCTCACTGTCGTATTATATGCCTACATCTTAATGGACTTTATAAAACACTACATTTCTTCATTATTGACGTTCATTGTATCTATTCTCACATATTTTCCTTGACAGTCAAAATGATTAATCATTATAACTCAGCTGCGAGTGATGTACTTGCCGTACTCACAGGATTCCATGTTTTTCTTGTATACTCCATTCGTAGTTACTATTTTATTTTTACCTACCCTCTCCATGATTTTCTCTATGGCCTCCTGAGTGACCAGATTACTCCACTCTGTGACCTGGATGCACACCTGCCTTACGCTGCTTCTCCCCGCTCATGTTCCTTCCGTGCTTGTGTCGCGTACCAACGCTGCTGAGCAGTGGTTGCAGCTGTAGTCGGTGCATTAACTCCAGTGTCCCTCACCCCATTGGATGTTCACTACCACCTTACTGTGCCCCCTGCAGAGGGCGAGGTGCTAGAGGCGGTGGCCCAGTTCGACTTCCTGGCTCGATCAGACCGCGAGCTCAGCTTCAGCAAGGGTGACCTGCTCGTGCTGCACTCGCAGGTCTCCTCGGACTGGTGGAGGGGCACCCACAGGGGCAAGCTGGGGCTCATCCCTGACAAGTACATCCTGCTCAAAATCAGGTACTCGTATTTGTGCTCTGCGACTTGCTGACCTCTTGTTAATAGGTAATGCATTTGTGGTCTGTGACTTACAGACCTTGTTAATAGGTAATTCATTTGTGGTCTACAACTTGCTGACCACTTGCTAATAGGTAATGCATTTGTGGTCTACAACTTGCAGACCACTTGTTAATAGGTAATGCATTTGTGCTCTGCGACTTGCAGACCACTTGCTAATAGGTGATACATTTGTGGTCTATGACTTGCTGACAACTTGCTAATAGGTGATGCATTTGTGGTCTACGACTTGCTGACCACTTGCTAATAGGTGATGCATTTGTGGTCTACGACTTGCTGACCACTTTCCAACAGGTAATTCATTTGTGCTCTGCGGTTTCCGAATCACAATTCTAGAAATCGGAGCTAGCAACTGGAAACTAATTCATGTATTGACGCTCAGATTTGAAATTCTTGGGAATTTAATGTTGCTTCTTGGTAATTTGTTCCCTAACCTAAATTATTTCAGTGGCTCAGCGCATTTACTGCAAAACATGGAAAATTTGTTCTAGAAATAATTTAAAACGTAAATTATTTCCCCCCGATTTAAAGATTGACATCGACTCCGAGAAAAAAACCTATATTCCAGTCATGTTTATTTTGCAGCTTTTTCTAACATTTCCACTTTTAAAAAAAATTTCTTCAAAAGAAAGATCAGGAGATGATGAATTAAGATTGTTCCTTCTCTTTGAAACTAATGTTACTGTAGAAGTAGAATTAAAAAGCTTGTGAGGAGATGGAAGAAGTCTGAGATGATAATCATGGAACTGCATGGATGATTAAATTTCAACAAAATATAAGATTAGAGGTTTTTTAATCCATAAAGAACTTACGGAATGACCTGATGCATGTCTCGTTAGTTAAAGTAATTTTGCATGATGTTTGGTTTACTGTAAGTTGTGTATAGGAACTGATAAATGTGTTGAGTAGTATGTAGAATGCAGTGATTGTATATTATGGGAAACGAAGCGTGTAAATAATTTCTTTACTGAAGATTACACCTTGGTTCTCAGGGAAGACGACAAGGACAGACCAAGTGAATCATCTAGCGGTCAACAGCAGCTCCAACGACGACCCTCTTCCTCCTCCGATTCCTTGACATCATCAAGCCTCCCTCCTCCTGAAACTCCGCACACGACTCCCAGCTCTCCTAGCGGGCCCCCCTACCACACCACGTTCCATTCCGTCCTGTACACACCCACTGACAACACCCCGACACCCTACTCTGGCGGTGACAGGAGCAGCACTGCATCCTTCACTCCCAGTGGATCATCTGTGACGTGCCTGCAGGCGGTTACCCCCTCCCATGGCAAAGCCCCGCCCTTCAACGGCTCATCGCATCACTCCGCGTCTCAGGTCAGTTTATTCACCCGATAATTATTATCCAGAGGAGGCGTGAGGGGTGCCCTCTCAGCACGGAGTGATGCGATTTCTAGTATGCTACAAATTATGTCAGATGTTCGGTAATTCCTCATCTGCAGGAAGTATGTCGCTGTGCTCAGTAGGTATGTGTTCCTTCGACGTTCACACTTTTTCATTTGATCTTTCTCACCATCAGATAATCTGAGACATGGGTTCTAACGATGCATACTCCTTTAGGGGTGCGTGGTATAGGCCATAGGGCTAGGTTTGCCTATCGTATGCTATGAGGACTGGCGTGCCTAAGGGGGCACTAGTAGGTTACCTCGGCCATAGATAGGCTTTCAGTTCCTTTGTTTTTTGTGTCCACTATACTTACTTCAATTTCCCCACTTTCTCTCATTATATCTGTTTTTGTCTTCGTCGCTCATCTTACCTCGCTGTTTTTATGAGCAGGGGATCCTGTGTTGGAACGCACCTTATGTGTAGATTGGTCCGACGGGTGACGTAAAGTGATGGTTTTCTTCAGTTCATTCTAAATGGACCGTTTTTTTCGGTGCGACGTAACTTAGAAGGAAAAATACTTCTACTATACCGGTAGTTCAGTGTCCCTATTTCACTTCTCTAGCCTGGTGAAGTCATAATGTATCATGCAGTCGGCGTCTTGCAAGATTGTCGTTACTGGTCCTGTATCTAAGATACTCCGGTCGTCCCACTTACTCAGCATAAGTCCCGCTGTAATGAGCCCAGATTGTGGTACTTGATAATTATGCGTCTACAGCAATCTGAGGTAAACGAGATCGCTTGATCGCTTGCCATAACTGAATGCCCAAGATCAAAGTAAGCTTCCTTTGTTTGGCTTCTAAACCCTATTCGGGAAGAAATATAAAGCTTCTAATTTCCTATTTGGGCTTTCAAGTGGACTACTTTGAAAATTCTAAAATTTAAGGTACACAGTTGACCATTGGTACATTCCTGGTATTGTGAAATTTGATCTTCGAGCATTTTTTTTTAGCCGTATTTCAAATTAGCGCTACATTGATCTCTTGTTCCACATTTTGTGGTTTGCCTTCAACGTTGAACTGTCGATGCATTTCCATTCCCTTGTTGATCTACGGCTTCTTATATTTACGATTTATCACTGTATACGCAGCATTGTCCCCTCTCGTATACAGTGTGGTGAAGCTCACCTTTGCTATTTTTAGTTGTCATGAAATTTCTTCTTTTGTATAATAGTATTATCTTGCGGTTGAGGGCCTTCCATTGACGTCACACTTGCCTTGCAGGACTCCGGCGTGAGTGGCGTCACAGACCGCAGCCACAGCCCCATCTGCCGCTCGGCCTCCCCCTGCCCCTCTGGCCAGCACACGTCCACCACTCATCTCCCTTACACTCCTCAGCACTTCTCCGCCTCCACTCCTCCTCATCACCCCCATCACCTCTGCCACTCCACTCCACCTCTCGTGCACTCCGTATCCCTCCCCCAGCCCTCTCCCCACCCTTCTTCAGCAGCACCTCCACCACCGTCACAGCCCTGTGTGGAGCAGGAGGTAATTATTGTTTAGCGATGGTCGGGTGCCGTCTCGAACAAGACGAGGTGATGCCTGGGGCGAAAGATAAGCTGTAGGGCGATCATTATTATCGAGCATATTTTGTGTGGACCCATTTTGCGTTTTATGGACGAAAGTTCTGATTGCACTTTTTGCAGGAGAGGTCAGTGGAATCAATAGCTATGGAATTTCTCGTACATATATTTAAAGTCGGTTAAGGTACAGCAGCTGCAGGAATATTGACCATGCAGGAATATTGAACACTGAATATTTTTGATGGGAGTCCTCACACTTCAGCTGACAATTCTGTATTTTATAAATGAAGCATTGTAGAAATTGCGCCATTTCTAACAATGTCAAGGCTTTGATGGTAGCTACGAATAACGACCCTAGGTTTATACCAGTGGCAAAAGCTCAAACTTTCTGAAGTATTTCTAATTTTGCGCGTGATTTATTTGAACATCATATTGGAGTCGAGGGGCACTTTTGTTTACATAATTTTAATATGACGTACACTTTGTGTACGTGATGAAATTTTGTTCGAACGAGCCCGCGGTACTCGTGAGACTCCTGAAATTTTCGCTTATTTGTCACGGAAGCGTCTCATGACGTGAGCCATCGGGCTCGCTACTGCAGCTCAGAGACAGTAAAACTTGGATGCTTGTTCGCCTCTCTTGCATGAGCCTGTTGGTGCAATTGGAATGGCTGATTCGGCGCTCTGTCCAGTCGTCACTGACTGATATCCGGTGTGCCCGTCCCGGTCCCTGAGTGTTCTATTGATCTCTGATCAGGTTCTTGTCCGTGAAGGCACGCGGGCAGAAATGCCATTAGAAATAACGTTCTCAATTATATGCTGTAAAAATGAAAGCTCAAAAAGGACCTAATTTTAACTCCCTGATGAAGTGCTTCTTCACTGCTCCAAATGAACTTGACGATAAGAATCTTGCTGAAGTAAAAGAAAGTGTTAGAAATTGGTCCTTGACGTGAATAGAATTTTCAACAGTATTCAATTTGTTTCATAAATTTTTGTTTAAGTAGACATTGCGCTTTCAAAATGAGGACAGAAGACCAGGGACAGTTTCTTGAGTCGTTGAAAATTCCGATGGGTGCCTTTAAAATAAAAGGATCTATACGAGTACTCGCCTGTAGCGTCACGTCTTCACGCTTGATACGTGCCACCGACGGTGATGCGTTCCCCCAAAAATGCCTGATCGCGTTGTCACATGAACAGGGAAAAAATCAATTACTGTTTTGCCCAGCAGACGTTGAGCAACAACAACACTAATACAACACGACAGACTTGGTGTGGTTCAGGTTACTAGGCTTGAGGGGGTTTTCTAGATTCAATGTCTAGATCAAATTATTTCTCCTTTGATCATCAGCTGCACTGATCCATTGAAAGCTTCGACAAATTATACCTGTGTTTTAATAATTTTAGTGAGTCGTATTTTTATTTCATCAAGCATAAATGTGCATCACATGCTCATCGCTCGCTGATAATTTGGACTAAATTTGTAACACTCAGTATTAATTTACCGGGGTCTCTCTCTCTCTTGTTCATGTCAGGGGCATTTTCTTATTGTTTCACTCGCAATGCCAGTGCTTTGATTGGTTAAACAGATGCTCAGCCAATCATGTTATGCAACGTTTCGCTTTTGAAGTATTGCCGTACCAAAGACGTGTTATCTGTTGTCGTGCTTGTGTTTGTCCTGTGTGTGTGGCCAAGGGCCTCGAATACCTCCTGGTGCTTCTACCTTTACGTTGTGCTTCGTGTCTGTAGAACTGAAATTGCAAGCCTTCAACCTGTACAGTGTAAATAGAACTTTTCCCTCTACTGAGCTTGTGTTCCTTGTTCGTCTTTGTGTAAGTTGAGTAGGTAGTTCTTCTCAAACTGTTTGTCCGCGCTGTTTTTGTTCAAATGGAACATCGTGAATTTGTGTACAAATAACTATTGCTTTTAATCTAGCGAAAAAATTGAATGAATGATTTCAAGGAAATGAAGGATGGTTCTGCTGCAAGTTTTCGCAAGTGGTGCGAAAATCATTTTTTGGGTAATAGTGGGATATTTCTTCTTCGTTATTCTATCAGTTGTACATTGTTATATTCCAGTGTAAGCTTGGTCTCTGTTTTTGATAAGAATGGGTTTTGTGAATGGGAAGTTAGCGCATGTAATTGCCTTTTAAGTTCGTGCAATGACGGGGTCCATTCGAAGGTGCTTCGCTTACTAAATCTCCTTGGCTACCTTTCTTCATAACCTCCTTTCATTGAAATGTGGAACTCTTTTCGTCTGGCATGCGTAAAGTTTATCCTAAACTTATCAGATACAGTCGCACACCAGAAAGGGATAATTGACTCCATTTCGCTCACTTGTTTTCGAAGATCCAGTTCTATTTACTAACAAATATCTTTAAATTAAAAGGATCTATACGAGTACTCGCCCTGTGAGCGGGTGCGCGAGAATGTAAAAACATTTGAAATGGCAACGATTATCCTGATGTTCTGGCTATAGGGGATATGGGCTCACTGTAGTCTCGTTCAAAAAGTGTTGCATGATTAACAAATAGTTTCTCGGGCTCCAGGTGGCATTAATGTCGCAAAAACTCCTTCGTGCAACAAAAGCATTCCAGATTTTTAAAATCCTGAACTTGGGGAGGCTTTGAAACGTTTATTGCGACGTGACCCACCGGTGGGTCGCTTTACCCACAGTCAGTCAAATAGCATCATCGCTTAAACTTGTCAAGTATTTTTGATTACCGAACTAGGCTGCATTCGTGCCTTGATGTAGATGATGCTTCATTGGGTTCACAACAATTCGAGCAATACATGTTGCCTTGGTTGGGATTCATTCTTCCAACGGAGGTATGAAGCCGTGTGGACGAAGACGTCACATCTGCCAAGTACTTTTAGCAGTCCTACTAAACCGTGTAGTTATAAGTGTCGTGAATATCAAATAACCACGTAAAACTGATTGGGTCCTGACATATTAGAAATTAAATTTTTGCCGTGCAGCTTTAATATGTTTCGTTAGCGCCGTCTAGGAGTGTGTTTGACCTCAATGCTTCACCAAGTCATTCATTTACGTTACAACTCATATTGTTTGGCTTATTGATTTGCGCTTCATAACCTTTTTATTTGCCATCTGATGCAATGCTCATTAGTTGTGCGAAAGTTCAGGTGGTGATAAATGCTAATAGTTATAACCACTTCTTGTGCTTGTCTTGAAAATTTTGTTCAACACCCAGTAAAAAATTAATTCTTCTTTTTAGCGTGACCAGTCCGCCAATCGCTATGAAAACTCGGTAACGTAAAATTATTTGCTAGCACGAAGGGGTCCAAAGTTGCTTCTGGCTGGCGACCCTGGTGGAAAAGTTACCTCGAACAATAATAAAAGTGCTGTGAAAACTTATTGGTGTAGAATTACCAAGGGAGGTGATGATAGAGGTAGACCTTCATATTTTAACTTGGGAGGTTTCATCCCGTATAAATATACTGTGTTAAGACATCAATTTTTGAAGGTGTTGAGATATGAACAGGTAAATTTTGCGAGTGGGATGTTCTTTTCATGGCTGAGTTTATCTTCTCGAAAAATATTCGGTGGCATGAGGACTGCCCCCGGGTCACGGAGTAGGGCTCTCGTCCCTTCAGGTGTCACTGGGCTCGAGGGTTGCACCAGCTCGAGTATGGGACGCGTCTTTTGTGTAGCGGAGAACTGTTGAGATGGAAGAGCGCTGTAGCGCTTGGTACATCATAACAATTAAAACGGGCAATTTTGTTTTTGTGGGTAGCCCCTTTTTGGACATCAAAATTGTATTGTATTGTAATATACCATGAGGGTTTTGTATTGGCTTTGCGATTTTGTGTTTTGCTACCCTTATTTTCCCCATGTTGCTGTAGCCGCTACAACATCAGTTTGCTGGCTGTGAAGCGAGTGTCCTGCGTAGGAATTTTGATTATCGTAGACAGACCTTTCACTCACACGCCTATTTACCTCATGGTTGAAATGTTCTTCATCTCATGCTTATTTTTTGTAATCTAAAGCTATTGTTAGATGCTAGCACCCTTTTCCATGTGAATCTATACATTGAAGCACCTGAGCTGTAGCAGTATTCTCCCTCTAACAACTGACCGGAGTCATCACAGATTGATTCCGTGAAATAAACAATTTCTGGCTTCTTGGTTGTTGTGGAACTGAAGAAAGTAGCTGTCTATGTTCGAACTCGTAACGGTTCTGTAAAGTGTCTGTCCTCATAACCATCGACTGAACTCTCGAGTCCAGTAAATGACCACATTAACTGTTTAATTTGAAGGGGCTTTTAAGTTTGTTTTCTATGGTGGTCAGTTCTTCCGTTTTCTATGGTGGTCAGTTCTTCCGCGAGCATCAGTCAGTCTAGGTATCATGAAACAACCCATTATTGAAGAGAACCGCCTAATGAGGTTATACAGACTTGTATATGCGGTGAGGTTTTTTAGCATTTGGCGGAAATTATTCTTTATGGATTGTTCTGGTATCAGCAGAACTTTAAAGTAAAAATCTTTTTACAGCAGAATCTAAGTGTAATATACCAACGCTAATGAATAGTTCATTAGTTTCAAACATATAAAGTACAAACGCTATTGATGACGTACGTTCTTACGAGGATTTCAAATATCATTTGTACAGACAAGTCTTGCTTTTTTGAGCACTTGAAGTAGTTTTTTTTAGACTTGTCGGAGTTGTGAGCGTGTAACTGTTGTTCAGGTGGTTGGTGTGAGGACCGGCTGCTCGTCTGTCCCCCTGCACCACTCAACCCTCCCCCGCATGCACATATCCCTGTCTGAAGAAGGCCAGATCGACGAGCCAACCAAAAACCTGAGCGTTACCACCATAGGTGCTGGTGGAGTGACCGTAGCCCACAGCATGATTGCCATGCGCCACCACTCGTCCTGCACCAACATTCCGGATGCAACGAACAACGCTAAGGTAGCCGACAGGTCTACTTTGGTGCCGTCTGGTGACGGTGTCGTGGTGGTAGGCGGCGATGTTATTGGTAGCACTGTGGTCGCCATCGAGACGAGCTCAGTACAAAGAAGGCCATCTCACTCGTCGCTCTCGTCTAGCTCATCCGACGAGCGTCTCAACACTTCCAGCCATCGGACGTTCAGGGAAGTGAGATCGAAAATGAAGCCTGTAGCGGTGGGCGCTCCCGATTTGGTAATGGACCTTCCTGTGTCTTCCTTGTCATCGTCTCCTAGAGATCAGTCTAGTTCGGCCAGTCCTAGTCCTAGTTCAAGTCCTAGAGCACGTAGTACAAGTCCGCACCAGGGGTACCGTTCTGTAGACGTGCCAGCGGTCACAGACGTGACCACAGGATCTCCCTCCCCTGACATGACTGCCGCCGAGTGCTTTGCAAAACAGAATCAAAGTACCCTGAAGAAAACACCCGTCACCAAAAGCTCCACTTTGTTGCTGAGTCAAGGCAGCAGCGACGCGCAAACGCAGACTCTGTTGCAGGCGAAATCTACGTTAAGTGTGATGAAGTCTTCATCGATTGATGTTTCTCAGCTCGCTGAACTTAAAATCACAGAAAATGAAGACGTGAAACCGAGTATCATTCACCAACGAAGCATGGATGCTACGTCACGGTCATCCGAGTCCCCATTGGTGGAAGTGAGATCGGCTGCCCCTCCTCACCCCGTAACGCCTCACACACCCCGACTTGCTGCTCGCTATCTCCAGGCGGTTGCCGCTGCTTCTGGAACTCCCCCAACTGCTGCTGTCGTCCCAAAACCCCACGTCCGAGTCAAACCGACCGTGTTGAAGAAGCCTTCCGTGTCGCCTAACGAGTCTGATACAGAGGGGTCTCAACACCAAGCTATTGCTAAATGACGACTGGAGAGCGACGACCCTAATCTACCCAAACGCGGCTTTAAGCGTATGCAGCATCAACGGCTGCAGTCGCACGGGTCTGTCTCGGGCACACCATTGTCAAGTATTGGACCTGGTCGTCGACTAAAGCAGCTTCACCGATCTGGCTCATCGCCATCACCTTTGCAACCTCAACTTATGCAGACTTCTTCGCAACCATCTCCATCTAGTTATTCTTTGTCTTCTCAGCACCAGAAGGTCAGGCGGTGCCCTAGTCAACCTCGCCAAGATTCCAGCGAGCTGCTGCTCAAGCTCGCCCAAGTGCGGCATCCTGAGTTCTAGTTTAGTGCAATCTGCCCTCATGGTTTGCCTATGCATTTATGATGCGTTTAAAATACGCCGTAACTTCTTTTTGCGACTTGCATGCACCTAATTCTTGTGCTAATACTGCAGTTTGTGCCTGTAGTCAAGTGTTTACATATCTCGCATTTTTGCATGTGATCCGTTACCATTGAATATATAACTTGAAATGAAAATATTTTCGTAAATGTTCGTGAACCTTCAGTTTATTATCGATCCGTACTATATTTTTTGGTCTCGGTCAAGCTAGAGATGCTCGCTCTAGCAACTTACAATGCATAAGCATCTCTCTGGTAGATTTAAGACTTCAGTATTTCTATTGAAAAGTTTGAGCGCCATATTCGTCGTGTCGGTCTATTTGCTTTGCATATTCATTGATATTTCTTGTACTGATGTGCTACACATCTACCATCATGCTCCCCACACCACACTCAAGAGAGCAGTGGTTAATGTCCCAAGAGTTTCGGTCTCTAGCACAAAATAAATACTAGAACAAAAAAAGAATCTTAATGGTGGCTTCCTGTTTCTAACTTTATCAATGGCCTAAATTTCTAGCCATTAGTATTTCTACCACCGTAGAATATCTCTGGGACTAACTTGGTGAGCAGATCTCTCGATAAAGTATATTATCTGAGGAGAAATTGCTCACCAGCAGTAGGTCCCAAAAATGGCTTTAAATATCGAAGAGAATGATTACTGTTCTGAAGAAAAAAGTTGTGCATTTAATTCATCACTAAGCGAAGTCTTTTTCGACCGAACGAACGTCGGAATTAAATCAAGAAAAGGCTTGTGTAGGACGAGGCGAACTTGGCCACATTTGTGGAGTTGTCGACTCGCTCGTCTGTGCCGACAGACTCTGAAAAATATTTTGCTCACTTAATTGCCCTGTTGTAACGCCCTATTGTAGCTATTCCAGTTCGCCAACCTAATTTTGATAATAATGTGGTCCAATGCAAGCTGTTCTCATGCGTGTTGTGCCATCCTAACCCATTTGACGAAAATGTGTGCCCGTAGCATTACGTTAGTATAATTGTTACGAATGTTTCTGTATTACGAAGATAATTGTGTTACTTTTCATTCTATTTGCCGAGAGTGAAAGAAAGTCATGAAGGGACTTGAACCGCAGTGATATTTCAATTGGAATTAGAAAGTGTTTTATTCTGCGTTTGCAGTTGGTCCTTCGTAGAATAAAGCTCATCTCCCTAGACCATTTCCGAGTGAGTTTGTGTCCCTACTCTGGTATAAGGATTTTGTGAGGTATAAAACCTTACCCGGAGATGGTGACCTTGTAGTCGTTACTGTGTTGACCACGAACCTTGCATTCAGGCACTGGACAATAAGTATATAGCTCATAAGGTCAGCCCCCTTTCTGAACTTTTATTTTCTCATCTGTGAATTTGTTCAGGATTACGAACTACGGACTTACTACTAGTGTTGTTTGTATCATTTGATACTCTCTCTAGATTCTAAATTCTTCTCTTGAAAATGTGCTGGCAAACACATAGTCAGTGCACGTAGGATACTCACGGCTCCTGTGAAGTATTGTGAGCTTTTTACCGAGTATTCCAAACTCAGTGCTTTTGGAAACGTGGGAGGTGTAGTTGTCGGAGTACAGTTAAAAGAGTTATGCCTTCTATTTGCTTTTTCCGTGTGTTGTCTCCGGGGAGCGAGCCGACTCGTCGTTCTCACGACTTGGCATTCGCTTTCTTGTCTTTTGCAGTGTTTTTCTGAACAACGTTACCTATTAAAAGTCGTAGTCGATTGTCCCAGTGCGTCTGCAAAAATTTAGATGTCCCGAATTTTAATGCAACCCAATTGCATTGCTCAAATACCGTTACAGTCCGAAACTGTACCTCTAGGCTTATATTTAAAAATTGTCCCTTGCTATACTTAAATGTTTATTCCTGTTCGGTTGTTGATGTATTGAAATGTTCACAATTCTTCCTCTATTATTTCTGTGACATTCCTTTAACGTGGTCTAATTAACGCAGGGAAAGTTCCACTCATTAGACTCGTAGGTAGAATTAAAATGAGAACATTACCCTTTTTCAATCTGTTAATTATTTTCTTGCTTAGCGTCTTGAAGCTATTTTCTTAGAATCTTTCAGTGGACCTTGTAACATCTAATCTTCATTTATTCACAGTTACAGCATCATCGTCCGTATTTCAACCATTCGTACATTTCGATGTACCAAAGTTCTAGGGCTTGCTGCTGTGATGCGGTCCAAATTTGTTGGTCATTTTAGCTAACCGTTCTTGCAATCAGTAGCACACGACTGGATGTTCATGTGGCACCAGGTTCAAGGGCATGCAATAGCTGATGTTACAAACCTCCTAAACTGACGGCCAGTGCAAATAACTTGCAGTGCTTTCGTATGCAACAAATCAAGTCTTCAGCGTTCAAAGCTCCTCATGTAGATGGTCACTCATTGTACGTAAGGAAGACTGTAATTACTTACGGGCCTGCGATTCATGTTTGATGAAGAATTCTTTCTTCTGGTGACAGAAGAAAGTCTACTAACCTTGGAAACGTATCATGCAAAGTTGACACCAATCCTGTTAGGTCAACGTTTTCACTCTGTATTCTTCGGTGCTTAAATTGTTGAATGTCTGGCCACGGTTATTGCTATTGCATTAACGTTTTCGCTCAGGAAATGTTCAGCGGCTATTTGGTTTGGTATTTCATTATTTATACAGTCACGGAAAACAATGCACTCGGCAATGAAACTCAGCGCTTCCTCGTTACTGTACGAATAACTGAAATATCACAGGAGCAGCTTCGCTTTTGTTTTCAATGTTTCATATTTTTGAGAAGTTGGTAAGCTGTGTTTTTCATTGCTAACTTGCCGTGTGCTAAGAACCTTAATGATAACAAAAACCACATTTGGTGTCGTCGATGTTGTTGCTCCCGTAGACCGGGCGCTGCCGTCTATAAGCTCGCTAGCTCTCTCGTGACACCTGACTCTTCTTCAGTGTTCTCACGAATCGTTCTCCTTACATTTGTCGCCTCCAATCACGCGTATTTTCTCATCTAGTCTTGGATGGATCCAATGAAATGTACCTGTACGCGTGTTTCCGTGTGTGCTTATATATCCGCGTGACATGTTCGACGTGTGCTGGCTGCAGGGACCTGACATGCGTACTGTCCGGTGTCTGCACCTGTGTGGCGAGTTCGATTTAACTCACCTACACTGGCGACCTGAACGTGTGTGGTCGGTTATCCGCTGGTGTTAAAACTTTCAGCTTTCCCATGTAACCAATTTCTAGCGTGCGGTGTGGGAATATTCTCCCAGCGTACCGCGTTGTTGTAGTCAGTTGATCACTTCTGAGATCTTTGACGCTCGCAACGTGTGACGTGAATGTTTCTTGTAAATATTTTATTTCGCAAAGATTGTCGGCTGGTTACCCAGGGTGACGTATCGAAAGAAGTCAATGTGAGCGCTGTTGTTCTCAATCGAAACCTCTCACGACTCTGATAGTCTTCGTCTTGCCAACCCCGATGGTCTGAAAACCGTAGCCTAAGCTAAGGACCGGGAAATATTGTGGATGATGCATTTCTGCTGAATGTTGCCTGTAATTTGAATTGCCAATGTAAACTTCTTCCGTACGGTCATCTTTCTTATCACAATAGTTTACTAGTATTCCGATTTCATGCTGATAGTGTTGGTCATGACCAGGACACTATCATCAGGTCTTGACTTCATCTATTATTACCACACTTTTGGACTGAGTGTTACTCGTAGGAAGACCCCATCTAGTTAGAACGGAGTGAGCTCTGCAGGAGACTGTGAGGATACTAAGTTTGCAGTGAGATTGTGCTTTCATTTCTTTTGTGCACTCCTCTTTCTTGCTCGCTGGCGGCCCTAGTGCTGTGTGGCAGTCCTGGTGTATTGGGATCTCTCCTCGACTTCAGTGTGGAGTTGGAGTACTTCTCTTTGATGTGCTCTTTTCCACTGATGAAACGCTTCGAACGAATACATCGGTAATACGCAACCAAATGCAACCTCTTCCTAACTAATATTTGCTATGTCTTTAGTGCAAAAGTTTACAATTTATCACCGATTCTCGATTACATATCTCTTGACTCCTCTCAGGCTGATGTAGCAGCAACATTGCTGTTAACCTACCATTTAGGAGAAAAAAGTAATTTTAAACAAAGCCACCTGTGTTTTTGAGTGTAGTGAATAAATTTTCATCGATATGCTTGATTTTCGAACTAAATATTCCTTCTGTAAAGGTTTTTGTCTATCGTAATTACAAAAATAAGAGTTGAATCAGAGTTTTCGTTTTAGGAAATGCAAACTTGTAAATGTAACATGAATCTCGAAAATGAAGTGTGAAACTATTTTGTTATAAATTTCAAAGTACATTTTCAAAGTTCATGAACAACTTGTAATATGTATTTTTAGGTCCTTGCTTTGTCTATCCTTCATGTCCTTTTTGATTCTGTCTGATATGTGTAGCCAATGGGTCTCCATTGTGCTGGAATGGAACGGTTTCCGAGAATGTTTCTTCGCTTCTTCCGTTGTTAATTTCGTACCCATGGGCATGCCTAAAATGGTGTGCTAAACCCTATACAGCCAAGCCAACGGTGCCAGTTTTATGGCAATGCGTCGTAAGGTGATGTCGACTTGTACATGGTAATAGCATTTTACCTTCCTTCGAAAAGAGCTGAAAACTCCCTTATAGAGAGATTATAGCCTGTCGTAGCTTGTTATATCTTGGTATTGTCTTGTTCTACTTCATATGGGGCTTTTCCGCACGGAAGGCTTCCCGCTAAATATCGCTTCTGAGGTACCAAGATCCAAAGCTCAGGAAGAAATTTTGTCGTAGAATTTCTTTTCTCTTTGTATCATCGACCATTGTGTCTCCTGCATGGCAAGGAATTGCTACCCCGAAGACGAGCCTAATTATGAACGCGCTATGAAGTCGAAGTACAGCCTAACGTGCCAACAAACTCATCTTCACACGACACCTTCACTCCACGTGAGATGTGAGATAGGAGTGCAGGTAGCGGTTGCGGCCCTCACTGTCGTCAATGTGCCGAGTGTACAGCAGCATTCGCGTTACAGATGGAGAGTGTGTGTAACTGCTTAGGTTTATTTTAGGCCCACTGTTCATTTTGTATTATTGATCAAACACGAACATTGTCGTTTCAGAGTGTCGAGAACTTCTGGAGTTGATTTACCCAAAAATGAGTGAAGATGTACTCGACCATATGAGTTACATGTTGTAGTTCGTCACTAATCATTAGAAGCAGTGGGATCAGATATATGAATGTTTTCTACGTAAGCAGAGCCCTATCAACGACCAAGGTAGAACAGTTATTTCGAGTCTTTCACACACTGACGATGTATTATTCCATTAACCATCTTTCGCACAACATTTTCTTATCTTCACACGGCACATTATCATTGACGTTAGTGTGCGATTATTTCGCAGTGATTTCGGTTCAACGAATATGGGGTACGCAGCTCGTAGGTTAAATTAACTCTATTAAAGAGTTTCTAACTGTTGTTTTGATTTTTCGAAGTAGTAAAACGTTTTAGATTCTTCGAAAACAGTTTAGTGAGCGTGTAATGGTTTTCTTTAACAGCAATAATATTTTCACACAACTTTAGTTGCCTAATTTTCCCTATGCTCTTGCCTTGAGGACGCTGAGTGCTAGAGAGACTAGGTAATCTGCGTTGGTCTCCGTTGGAGTCAGGGTTGAAAATTCCTCGTAAGCTTTTCATCGGCCAGAAACTTTCGTGCTTGCGAAAAAGAACTTTCGTCTGAATTGTTCTCGAGCTTGAACGGTGTTCTTGTATTTTTTCATTCCGTTTTTTCAGTGATCTCTTCGTTCCATGGACGAATTAGTAATTCCTATTGTGTCTGCATTTATTTCTACAGATTTTGTCTAGCCTTACTTTTTTTTATAGTATTCGTGGTAAGTAAAACTAGGTACCATTTTTTGTGCGCTTTAGTGCGGCGTTCGTCTCCGTCATCCTGCTCATTTTCTGAGTACTTGCGTGACAGTTGATGCTGGAGTGCTTTATTAGCGGTGGAAATTTTAAATCTAGTTCGTCTCAGTTCGTCTTAAGGATATTCGTGTTAAGGTCACCTTGAACTAGACAAAGGTGTTGCACTCCGCTGTTATTTGGCCTTGATGGTGCTTATGGCTTTTGCGTTTCTCTCAAGTTTCTGGAAACGTTGTCGGGGTCGTGGGCCTGTCTTACAGTACTTCGCATTCTGGAGAAGATACTTTTGTTTTATCATTCTTTCGAGTGGTAAACTAACAAGCGTCTTCAGTACCAGCACGAGCTGCATCATTCACATACTGAGCATTCATTCACTAGCTCTTTATCTCTGTCGATCGAATCCCTACAAAATTTCTCAGTAGTTCGGGTGAACTACTTCGGTTCATGACTCGAAGCGCTAGCGCTGGGTAGTGCCAACTACCAATGCTCTCTAAATTGCACCTATTTTTGTAGCGGTCACGGTGTCTTACGCAAAAGATTTGCTTTTGGAGAGGAATCTGCATGTTTGAAGTCATTTCTTCGCCAGATATGTGGCTACTATTTACGGAGTCGTATAGAACTCTTTTGCTCGATCAGATAAAACTATTTGTTGCTCGATCAGACAGTTACATTTAATGGAATAGCTAATTAATTGTAATTACCATAAGACTCGTGATATTCTCGAATGAAGGCCTCGGATCGCAGCTGATGAGTGGACACTGTGCTAATGAACGAGTTGATTTGAATACGATGCTGACTTGTCTAGTCTGTGGCTCGCTGCTGACGTCGAAGTTTATTTTCCTCATTTTCATCGAAACATTTTCATCGGCGTAACTGGACATAATACTTTAAAAGTTTTATTCATTTGAGAAATTGAAGCAGAGTTAAAAGGTTCTGCTTCAAATGCGTGTGCATTGTTATTTTCTCAAAGAGTGCAATGCACGAGTGGCTAATATCGTTTATTTTTAACCTCGAGTAGATATGAGCATAAATTTGTCGCTTGTTTCTTGTCCAGTATTACAAAAGATGAAAGCAAGGTTTGCTTGTGGCACTGCAGTCGTTGCTGATACCGCGCACGCTGTGGACAGCAACAAGATGTATTTAAGTGTAGATTGTACGTAGACGACTTTGCTTCTCGCTCAGTGACACGGATTGCCTTTACCGTAAAGTTCATAAGGTTTGTGCTAAGCTATTGTTATGTGGTTAAGGACTGTAGGTATCGTTTCATTTACGAAACGAAGGGTTGTAGAGATCTTTGATTGCGTGACCACTGGTTTTCAAACCAGAATTTTGTAAGTAGAGGAAAATTTATTGATCTGAACGGGCTACCAACCCACCGATGATCTCTCATTTTTCGTATTAGAAATTAGGTATGTTGCACTTGCACGAATATTTCAGTTCTCGAAAGAAGTTTCATTTTTACTCGCAGTTAACGGGAATTTCACGATGGGATCGATAGAGGAAGTCAGTGAGCATGATTATGTAGTAGGCATGTGAGCCAGCGCAGCGTACCTTATAAGGAATGAGCGATTTTGATCCCGCGAGGCACTAGTTGTAGAGGTCGACTGGTTCTGGAATTTTCTTAAACTGTTCACGGTCACTGCCCAGGTGGCCGGCGGTGCATTCACACGGTCTGTGTAATCGACAGCGACCGTGTGAATGCAACAACCACGCAGACATCATATGATGTCAATATCCATCGACAGGTTGAGGCTGTGCGCCGTGTTGTCTTGATGAGATCGTCAGTCTCTGTGGTAGTGCGAGAAGGAAGTTCTTTAGTAAGTTTTGTAAAGTTAGCCACACTTGCCTCGTGTGTCCGTTGCTTCGCTCAAGTACATTTGACAACAAATTAGATGTTACGGAAGAGGTAAATAGCTCGGCTTAGGAAAAGGACGTGAAAACAGACTTCTGCCTCGTGCTAATTGGAACTTCTACCAGGTAGGAGCGAGTGATGTCTACACAAACAAGCCTTCCTTCATCCTGTCTGTTCTATCGCGTATTGTGAAGAAGATTTGGAGAGTATTTAATGTTTGTATTTTAATGTTGTCGCCAGTTTCTTCTCCATCGTCACTCCGAAGACCCTTTGCTCGTTCTATATCAATGAATAATTTTTATTTTAGTGTTAAAAGAACTTCCATTACCTGTGTCTCCTTATTTTCCACCCATTTACTCCATGTACACAATGTTGACTTGAGCTCATCGAGGTAGGCTCTCTCACTGCAGGCAAAGAACATCCCTCGTAGACTGTATTTTTTCATGAAGCGATGTGCTCAGTTGTGACCGTGCCGTTGAACTGTTGTGTCGAATGGGGCATGTGCGGAGCACGTAAGCTGTCTATGTGCCCAGTTACGTGTGAGACCCCCCCATGTAACCCACGTCCCGGTCGTGTGTGAGGCTAGGGCAATTATTTTGTACTTGAATCCCCGTGTACTATAAATATATCTAAATTCTCAGCCGTTTGTATTAATTTGATTCCTTGTTAGATGTGAAAGGCTCCGTGAGATGAAGATTTCCGAAGCAACTCCATTACAGTCAGTGGCAACTCCATTACAGTCAGTGGCAACTCCATTACAGTCAGTGACAACTCCATTACAGTCAATGGCAACTCCATTACAGTCGGTGGCAACTATTACAGTCGGTGGCAACTCTATTACAGTCAGTGGGAGGCGGCTGAAATACTTACGCGACTTAACGTGAGTTATGAAAGCCGCTTTTTGAAATGTTTGTGGTAATCACTAATCATGCTTCACGTTCGAGATTCACTGAAAGCTGTGAGTAATTTATAACGTCCTAACTGAAAGTTGTGAATGTTTTTTGACCTCATGCTATTTTCACTTCGTGTTGGGACACCATTTCGATTTCGAAGTTATTCTTGTATATAGATGCTTGATTATCAGCCTTCGTGAAAAGCATTCAATTTGATCGTGCTTTATAGTACTGGCATCCAGTTTCGGTGTCTCCTAAAATGGTCGTGTGTCAACGTCTGCAGTCGAGGCCTTGCTCTACGCCCAGGGTGCCACACGAGTGCTGCATTGCTTGCGTTTCTACAAAGATGTCGGAGCAGCACTTGAGTGCAAAGCTGATGCCCTTATTAGGCGATGGAGACAAACGAGTGCTTGTAATTGTTGTTTCAATGTTGCTTTGACGATGGGGCGCCATACTTAGATCTGCTATAGACATGTCTTCGGGACTTTTATTGTTCGAGCCCACTTTGCTTCTTTCCATTTTCATGTTCTTTACTGATTATTCGTTATCTGTTCTTCCTCTTCTTTCTTAACTCACTGTTTCTATGCGTAGAGGATTTTGTGTAGGAACACACCTTGTGCATTGATTCCCCGTTTCAAGTCCATACTTTATGTTCCCTTCTCCTTCGGTGCGAGATAGTCTTGAGTCAGTGAAGCGCTGCTATCATTACTATAATGCTTAGTCGTCGATAGTAAGGATTGTGTGCAGGAGTCCGCGGTCTGAGTTGCCTCTTGTGAGTGTTGGAGTGAGTGACGCTTTGAATTCACTCATTTTGTACGTGATTTTTAAAGCCTTTTAGTACAACAGTCAGTGAAGAGAAACGCAATATTTTTTGCCTGCCCAGAAACGAAGTAAAGATCGGAACGGACATGTTCATCTAAACGTAACTGACTTTAAGGTAAAAAACATCCTTGAAACTGCTTCATGCATGCCGCTCAAGTGAGCAAACTCGGAGAGACGCATTCTCATCTCGTAAAATTTGGGCGGTTAAACGTACGTGTAGAAATGTAAGAGTACCGCACACTTCTAATTTGCCCGAAGGTGAAGAATCATTTTTGTAGAAAAATCAACTTGAGTTAACGTTAACCTATGTGGTCCGCTACATTTTCGAAGTTGAAGTACGCTGTAAATTCAGCAGGGAATTGCTGATTTGACATTTCACTAAAGCAGAAAATGTTCATACTGGCTTAAAAATTCGTTTTTTCCGGAGCCAAAGCACTTAGAATTCGTTATTGAGTGATGTATACTTCATATTAAGAAAGTAGAGCAAGATTCTACGTGGCACTAATTTCTCTGAAACATTTATATATTGGTAATTTAGAGTGCAGTTGTACTGCAATGAGACTTAAACTTACCCAGACACTTTTTTCCTTCATAAGGGAAATTAGGGAGGGATTTATTGTACTTGTGCATTGATGTGCATTGTACATTGATTCATTAACGTACTTGTGTATGTACGATACGGACAATGCAGTACGTAAGATATACAATGACTTATGAAGAAGGTAGGTTTTAAAAAATTCTTGGTAGTTATTCATTCATCCCTAGCGTTTAGGTAGTTGAACCAGAACCAGAGTGTCATGTTTTAATGGACTAGCTGTATTATAAGTAACGTGTTATTTGACGTACAAAATTTTCAACTATTATTCCTCAGTTATTATCGAAAATACCGTGCGCTTTAGTCGTCATGGCGATACCACTCGTGTGACAAAAGTAATCGTTCATAAACTCGAAATTTAATTCATTGCTTCGATATAGATCTTAAAATATCACTGCAGAGATCACTTGAGAATATTAGTGGACAGTTTCAAGAATGAACGCCAGAAGAACGCGACGCACGCTGGCTCGCACGACCCCCTCAACGACGGCGGGAGGACCTGCCAACCTGACTCAACTCTGCTCGGAATGAACGACGCTTCAAAAGCGTTCAGTGATCGAACACCGCAGGACGATTCGCACATTTATGATCTATTTCAATCGTTAAAAAAGTGATACCGTCTGTATTCAATTTATTATTCATTGAAAATGTTATCATGACACCCGGAAAAGGTAGGTAGACTCGGAAGATAGGCTTAGCCGCTATTACCCTAAAGCATAGGGCAAGTACATCATTCTAGGGTAATATGGCGGGCCTCAAGCGTAGTTAAACGACATGTCGAACATATTGTTCTCAATATTGTCAACTTCTTGTGAATAAATTTTAACGTTCCCGGAAATGGTTTCCCAAAATTCTTCAGATTTATTACGTCTTTGATTCTCAATTACAGTCGATACTTGAAATGTGGCATGTCCGAACATTAATCTAATTTGTAAGTGTCAAACCCTTCAGGTTTGATACACATTTCTTTAACTTAATTCATATATTACTGGGTCAGTGATATGGAGCTAGCATAGCATCTTTACTTTAATGAGATATGAGAATAGTTTTCATAAAGTTGAACACACCTCAAACAAGACTATGCCCTTCATCACATGGATTGTAGAATTAGAGATACCGACTAGCAACGAACAGTAATACAGAGTGACCCAAAAGTAAGGTTACGCGATCCTGATATCGGTAGCACTGATACGTTAACAAATGTTTAGGACACAGTTTCATGAAAAGGTACCTCACTTTAGGGCCACACCCTCTTCAATGAGGCCATTGCTGCACCCTAATCCCTGATATCACCTCCGATGTTATCGCTGCTTAAATGGGCATTGCGATAATGCATGTGGGACAATTTGTGTATTAGAGTTATCAGACATGAAGGCAGTTCAAATCATCGGTATAATTTACGAGCCCTTAATCTGCTATCAGGTCAGAAGCTTGAAATTGAAAGCCATTGCAGGGTAGCCCTGCCTGAAGGAACTGACCTTCGCGTTGATGAGTAAATAGGATACCAAGTTATATGGGATCCTATTAAAATACGGTATCCTAATTAAAAGGGTCAGTTACTTCTGGGCCACCCTGTACAAAAATCTTTTATTAACCCTACGACCGTGGAGAATGCTATTCAATTATATGGACTGTTTTCAATTGTTTTAAATTACAATTAAAATATTATTAGCAGCGACCGAGAAAACGTGTATACGCTTTTCAATTGGTAAAATAGCTTTCGTGTCCATGTTTAACCTTTTTAGCCCTACCGTAAACCCAGTCGTCCCTCGAAACGGCTCTATATCAGTTCTAGCAAACAACAGCTCTGTTCTCTTATTTGTGTCATTTAATACTCTCCATTTGCTTTCTATGACACTAATATTTTTCGTGATGTTCGTTGCTCTATCGAGTTGATCCTGCTCTATGCAGGGGGCGACTGTAGAGCGGCTGTTTGCTTGAACCGATCTAACGCTCTATGCGGAAGTGTGACTGTGCTTAGTTGAACCACGCATCAAAATTAATTTAAGATTACGTATCTATTTTACACGGTGTGGGGACTTGAACGCAGTCGAAGCACGAAATTTTAAAGTAAGTGGAGTTACTGCCTTGCTTGAGTAATCGGGCACAAAATGCCCGTAACTGGAATAGCGCCTTCGCTGGGCGAGTTGTGGTTTGAGTTGAATTTTCCTTACCTAAATTTTGGTAGTAACGCATAAGTGTATGAATAAATACACGTAGCTTATCACGACTTAAGGGATCCTTATCGTTTTAAAAGTAGCAATTAAGTTTCTGCCGCATATGTGTACTTACAATTGAACACAGTAGAAAACCTACAATTCTCTAAAATATGAAAAAAACTAATGATAACTTCTATGGTTTTATTTATTTTAATTGTTTAATAAATTAAAAACTTTCATTCCCAGAGCCGTACTCGATTTTCTGATGAAGAAACGTAAGACCACAGCGAGATATCGTACTTGGCATTTAACGCAGCCAAAATACTGTAGAGCGAAACAGAATCCATTGCGTTCTAACTGAGAAAAACGTAAATTATGTTTCATTTATCAACTAGTGTCGCATATAAAAAATTGTAATCTGCTTGGTGAATCTGGCACGTCAAAACATTAAATTTGTTAATGTTACACTAAATTATATCCCTTTTAGGGAACACGCATTCGACCTCATCCAGACCTCAGTATGTTCATTACGTCGGACGGTAGCGCAGTTTCATTAACGTGTTACAATGAAGACAACAGAGGAAGTGTTCTGATTTATGAGTTACGAAATGCTGCAGAATCTAAACGAATATAAGCGTTTAATTTACATTCGTGCATTTACTTATTTGTACTTAATACGCAGTAGGACTGTTTCTATCAGCGCAAACTCGATAACAAGAATCATTGATAGGAGTATTACTGCGAAAAAGCTTCATAATCGCATGAACTCAACCTCATTGAGAAAGAAAGGCTGGTATTACGATGTACGTTTGTATCCAATGTCGGGTAATATTGAGTATGATTTAGGGTAACACGGATTTTATTCGTGCGAGCCTGGCTGAATGCGTCAGAGAAAGAGACTGTCAGCCAGACAGCGACAACAAAAAGGCTCTGAAATAGCCAGTGCAGGGTTGCCAGAAGTGTTACGTTCGTAACAAAAGTGTT
>VOMN01134432.1:0-75076 GCA_014899125.1 Orchestia grillus | reverse complement strand
GACGGAAGATCTGCTGACGATTAACCTGGTGTTTATCAAACGTTTTTCGTACTCTAGATATATTTCCGAAACTTTTTCTCCTGTCTAGTATTTTAAATAAGCAACTTATTTCATTTTGGATAAACGGAGATTTCTACTCTTGAGCAGACCACCATATAGTGAGATGGCCGGTCTGCCAAGCGGGTATGGGGATGAATTTAATGAATTTGAGGGTGATAGTCATAACCTAATTTTTATTGACTCAATAAATGAAGGTGTCATTTCAGATACAGCACTTTTTCTAATATGTTACTGCAGTGCATGAATTTTGTGGGTTAAATAAACTGTTATATGCTTCAGCTAGTTGATGAAAATAGGCCTAATTGAAGAAGAAACTCGGATCCAAAGTGTCCTAAACCAAAGCAACCTTAACCAGAGTATGGACAGGTTAACCACTGTAACAAAAAGAAATACTACCAAAAATGAATAACAATAACCTTCAATATTACATTGTGTTATAGCTACTGGGAGGGTTGAAGTGTAAGGACTGAATTTGAAACAAGCTCAGATAACCTCAAAATTGCATACGATAAAGCATCAAATTTGTAAGGGNATGTTAAGATCACATGAAAGTGATTTTGATGTACATATATAATTAAAGAGACAAAAACTATTGACAATAAATGCACTGATAGATTTATGTTTCAAAAATTACTGAATGAGATCCTGGTGTCAATGTAATTTTAGCATTGATTTTCTACCTGGGACAACTGATTCTTAAACTAACAGAAAACTCATAGTTCTGTTTCTACGCATGCATACTGTAGTTTTAACCTAATGATTATAATCATCAATCTTTTCTTGTAGCATGCAAAAATTTTCCAGGCACAATTTTTAATAACTTTTTTGTTATAATTTTCAGATTCTATTGAAGTACAAACTCTCTTTAGCTATCATAATGATATATAATACTATTCAATAGAGGATTTTTTTATATTAGTTCAAAAAATAAATAGTTGGTTTCTTTTGTGCTTACAGATAAAAATTAGAATCAAATAGCCTTTAAAATGGGTGTAAAGAAAAAGCTCAATTACTCTTTGGCTGTGGAAGCTCCTAAAATAATCCAAAATAGTACAATGCTGTTGGCTCGTTGCATGTCTTTTACTGATGATGTTGACCCAAAAGTGAGAGTAATGAGGCTACTCTTTAACGATTTCTTAAAAATGGTAAGTTGTTACTTATTTTTGCTCATCATAGGGCATAGTTATTGCATCTAATTGTGTCAGTCCATAGGTGTGAGAATATGTAGTGATAAATTAATGTTATTCATCACCACATATTCCATGGCCACATGTGTGGGTAGTGTCCATTTATTTATTAGTACAGGAAACCTCTGTTTATAAATTAATATATATGGCCCTAACTTCTCCATTACAGAATATAACCTAAAGAATGTCTGTGGTCAGTATAATTTAGTTAAGTAGCTAACATATAGTATCACTTCATTATTTATGCAATATATGTATATATATTTTAAACTTGTTTTAAAACTCCCTTCTACCTGAATATTACTTTCATCATTAAAAGCTGTTCTAAGAAGTTTTTACTGTATTTGTTAACTAGTATATTGGATTTATTTCTTAGCAATGTAAGTTTCTGCGCAATATGTACTGTTAATGCCTTATGCATCATTTTTTTTTAAATTTTGATTCAGACTTGATTCAACTCTAAGAAGTAGCCAAAAACTACAGCAAGTAATCAGACATTGTGTGAATGGCACAGTTGAAGTCATTGCTTTTTGTAATTTATCCCATAGAGTTATCAATTTGTGTGTGCAGACTTGAATAGTGTGTAGTTTAAAAATTATTGAACATTGAAATTTTAATTTTATTCATCATAGTATATTTTTATTCTTATTTTTTATTTATATTCAATGAAAGTTGGTAGAACAGTCGGAGAATTCCTTTTGCATCACGATCCATTTCTGATACTTATTGAAATAATTTTATGAGGTCAATATACAAGAAGTCTTCAGCAAAATAATTTATTTTAATGGTGAATTTGGTGTCCAAAGCTAATTTTGGACGCCTATATTTGAAAAGAGTTGATGATGAACTTGCCAATAAATAACTATCTGTTAAAAAAAAAGTAATCTCTCTGGCATGGAATGATCTATGAATTGTCAACATTTTGTTTTATTTCAAAGGTTCCCTTGAAAAGGAGAAGCATTCCTTTTTTTCTACAAAACCTGGCACACAAATGTAAAATAAAACGAGCTTTTTCTTCAATGAGAATATCACTTTAACAATAGTGTATTTAAATTTACTATAACATCAGTTGATTTCATAATTGCTGTGATGGTAAAAGTGTAGGTATAAAAATGCACTCTAAGTTATTCTATTTAATTTTTATTCCAGCACTTTCGACACTATGCAGACATCATAGTCCACGATGAGAAAAAAGTAGCTAAGCCTGGGGATGTAGTCTTGATTCGGTAAGTATGTTTTAATTTTAAATCATTCCACGTAGTACAAACAAAAACATTGGTTTGTCATTGAACCCTGGTTGTGATGGAAATTGTTTGCTGCTGTTACAATTTTCCTTTTAAAATGTTACTGTTGCAATAATCATGATATTCAAAGCTTTGATAATTGACAATTTCAAAGTATATTTTTGTTCAGAGTGCACATGAATAAAATTAAATGGTAATTACAAAAAATAAAGTAAAAATTATGAACAGAGTTGTTATTAATTCATGCAAGTGAAATTTTTTATTTGCTCTCTCAGATTTTGGACTTTTTGTTATATGATGTCAATCATCATGATAATTGCAGATTTAACTACATCTTATTATGTACATGGTTCTATTACACTAATACTATTCTAATGTTGTACTGCTAATTTCTTTCTTTGATTTAACAGTTCATGCTTCCTATCATTGTTGTCATTATGCACTTCTTTATTTTTAAATTTTCTATCTTAAAGTTAGGGCTAAAATGAACAAAAATTAAGTAAATCAAACCCAAAAGGCATTAAAAAAAAATATTTAGGTGCATAAATCACTCCGAAAAACATATTATGTCACACTTTGCTAACAAAATTTGAGTTATGCTAGGGTTGCCTGCTAAACTGGTTGGGCACATTTGTAATGGTCAGAGTTATTTTTTGCCAACTAAGTAATATTTGGTCACTCAAATCGGTCATAAACTTGCATGGTTATGAGCAGAGATGACCTTGAGTCAAGATATTTATGTTCATGTACCTGTAAAATTCATTCTGCAATGTTGTGCCCATGTACACTAGACACTCACATCTAAGGACTAAAATGGAAAGTGGTTGTATAATGCTGTATTTATAGGCAACACTGCACATTTTTTTTAAATACTTGAAGCTTTAATCTGCCCAAAAGAGAGGATTAATTGTAATTTTTGGAATTATATTCTGAGATTAACCAAGTTGGAGATATTTAGGTATTTCTATTGGTCTGAAGTCTGTTGCAACAAGGTCAATTGATTCCAGGATCAACTATTGTGCAGTAAATGTACTGTTAGACTGACATGAGGTGATCTTTGTTACAACCATCCTGTCATAAATTGAAATGGATACTGTGAACTTTAAAAGATGGTAACATACTGGAAGAGACATCACAACAATTTTTTTTGGCATGTTGTATCCTATGGGTATGTTTTGTAAACCTACCTGATTCTGAATAAACCTATTATGATCTAAATTTATGCAATAAAGGTTTCAAAAGCAAGAGTTAGCAGTGATGTTCTGCTCAGCATGTTGGCCATTATTTTAAGTTGATTCATCTATTTTGAATTATGATCATGTGGCTAGTCCAAACCATGCCCAATTTGTGATCATGCAGAAAATATAGGTAAATTTATGGTATCATAAAATTTAAATCTCAACTACTTGCATGTTGAATATTCAGTTTACAGACAAGTATATTATGTATAGATTTTTGTGTCATAAAATCTCTATCTAATCAAAAGCAACAAAATAAGGGCAGGTTTTTAAAAAGCTGGCTAGTTTTGAGTCTTTATTGTTTGTCTTGAGCCTTCTATCAGTACATCACTCATCTTCAGGACAATATTGTAGAAGAAAAGATATTGGTAGTGTACTTGAAGTGAATGTTGATGATGCATGAGACCTGAAATGGAAATTAAATTGTAATAGGTATTAAGGTTCATCTCTTGAAAGAAATTGTTCAATGGCACAGAAGTGTCACTGTCGCATTCCATTGTTGGCTTACAGCAATGAATTGAAAAAATTAATTTTGATGACTTACAATCAATAGTGTGACATTTGGCTAAAATTTCAAATCGATTTTGACTTATAGGATTGGTGCACATATCTAGAAAATCTCTGATATCATGAAATGAGGTTGTCATTGATCTGCTAGTATGAGCATATACCTGCATGTGCTCAGCAATGTGCATGCAGGAATGACACATTGTCGTTCCACAGTAAGCAGGCAGCTTTACACTAGCTACATTGATACTAATAACAAAACTGCTGAGCAACAGATTAGGGATTAAGTCTTTTTCTCCTAGTAGACTACCAATGATATGATGAACCTATTCCAAAAAATTTTCATTTCAAATTTTTGGGTGAAGCTTGTTTATTACTGATGGAAAACATTTTTTAACAGGAAAATTAATTTTTTTACCATAGATTGTCCTACAAGAAATAGTTGAGGCAATTAGGCATTTGCTTAAGAAGGATTGAGCCTACCTCTTGGAAGTTTTGTACACAAGTATAACCATTACAGCAGAAAAAACTCTTGACAGATTTGTCACTCTTAAAAAACATTCCTCACCTCTTTATCAACTTCTATACATTTTAAAATTTTGCTTGTGGCAGTACTAATTGTGTCAAGGTAACAAAATTTCACTATATTTAACCCTCAACTGCCCATTGTGCCGCATCTGGACTATCAGTTTTTAGCTGGGAAGTTTGTGTTAAGTCCCAAACATAGTCTTATTGCGAATATACATCCGGCTATAAAAGTTCTCCGTATGAGCTAAATACAGCCTCGTCAAAGTAATTTGTTTGGTAAAGGGTTAAGTCTATGTCCAGCTGAGTATATTTGATCTATTCACCCATTCAGTTGGAGGAGTAGTATGGAATATCATGAGTACAGTATCAAGTTACACGTTGAGATTTATTTTTCAATTTTTTGGGTTTCAGAAAACTTCGTATGCCAGTGTCTCTTGAGAAGTGCCATGAGATCATCAAAGTGGTGTACCCACTGGGAGATATCACCGACCCACTCACTGGCAAGAAATGCGTCTTGGGCAAGTACAGGTGAGCACCAAAGTGCAGTCAAACATCTTCACATTTCAAAGTACATTTTTATTAAATATCAAGTGTCATTTATTGGGTACTCTTGTAGTGTAATGTGTAGTATTAATGTTTCTGATTTAGAGACATCAGATAATGACTAATGGATAGAAAATGTAAAGCTTGAATAGAAAATATAAAGGAAAATGAGGATATGAGTGAACAATATAAACAACCAAGGAGTAACAAATACAAAATAAACTGAATCACATCAATGTCAAAATGAAGCATTCAAAATTTAACTACATTTTGTGGCACTCTAAAAACATGTAAGAACCATTCAGAAAAACAACTCTGTTTTGTTTTCTAATGCAGTGAAGTCATATTTTATTGAGGGGGCATATAGACTGCATCAAAGTGATGAAAGCTGGTGAATAGGTTTATTTAGACATCCGTTAATTTCAATGTCTGATGATCTTGCCTGCATTATTGTAATCAGTTTCATCACACTGATATATAAATATTCTGACAGCGTGTGCCATTAGGCTCATGGTAAATTACTATGTGAACTAATGCTAGGTTGTATGATTGACTTAAGACAAGGTTTGAATAATGAAGATATAGGTTCATACTGTTTTTCCATCGATTTGTTTGTACAGTATTTTGCCAAATAAAAGCATATTATCTCATTACCTTATGGCAAGATGTGAAAAACAGTGGTGTTGTGTTGTTTGGTCTTATTGTTGTGAAACTTGGCCTTGGTATTGACATGGTACCCAGCCATGACGTTGACGCGGTGCCCAGCCATGACGTTGACGCGGTGCCCAGCCATGACGTTGACGCGGTGCCCTGGTGTGCAGGAGCCACGTGAAGCTCGTGGACCAGCTGTACGGCCGAGCTCCTGACGCCCCCGAAGGATTCGATTACGACAAGGCCCCAGACAGGGGCTGGCAGATGGGCAGGAAGGACTGGAGCCACAAGGTCGGTCATGCACATCTCTCCCTTAGTTTACCCGTGGCGCAATTTGTCTGATGGGCAGCTTAATGTTGTGGCCTCGCTCAGGGTGTAATTTTAGCTTGTTGACAGTATGTTTACATGAGGCTCATTTCTTCTACGCCAAGGCTCTTACATTCCTGCATTTAATAAATGGAGAAAATTGAGGGGGTTCGTTGAAACGTCTTGCCCTCTACAGGCCTACAGTTAACTAGTGGCAGTAATCTTTGTGAATTTGTGACCTAATTTTTAAATTTTTTCCATTAACAAAGAAATATTGAGCCTTGCATTACACCCTGGGCCCTCTTCTCCAGACGTCCAGATTAAGGTTATGGAATTCATGTCTAAACTATATTAATTCTATCGTTTCACCAGTGAAAAGCTGGACTCTGTACGGTTAAGTAAGCTACTCCTACCGCACTTGCTGTCCAATCAAAAATCGCTGAGGGTAATTGCCCCGTAGTTGCAGTTGTTTCTGGCCCGAAACTGAGTAGCGGCACTGCATAAATGTTCTATTTGGGGCAGGTATCTTTCGCTCAGCCTCTGCACCGCCAAGGCCCGGGGATGCTAACCTGCAACGAAATTTCTTGTTCTGACCTACCGCAAGTTGCGGCCTGGCGGGGCTGCCCTGCGCAGCCTCTGCGCCGTGTGACGTTATATAGAGGACAGAGGACGAGTGTGTTTTGAGTGCTATGAATTTGCGCCGTCCTGCGTCGCCACATGGAACGCTCGACCTACTTCTAAATTGCTGTGGCGATCTGTCGTATCGCGAGGCTTACTGTCGTGATTGTGGGAGATGCAGGACATAATAGGATAATTTTTTTTATTCAACGTATTGATTTTCACTGGTGCGGAAGAACTGTGATGCGTTTTTTAAGAGTTAAATTTTCTTTTGGATGGCTTTCAACTTGACAATTCGTTCACAGGAAGGCTACCAGAAGTGGCACGACTTCGAGCCCGGCCATCCTCTGCACAACGATCCAGCTGCTACCTAAGCGATCTGGACGTCTTCCTGTGCCAGTCCTTGTAAATTATACTTTTCATGAAACTTTTTTCTCACTTGCCTCATTTTTTTATCCCTGAAGTTAGTTGAAATATCCAGAGAACCGAAAATGATAATGCGGTTGTGTGCTGTTGCCAACTTCAAGTTCGCGTATTTTTCTCATCGTTGTTTGAATTATTGATGCACTTGAAATGTTGCTGTGACGCTTGTCCTCAAGCTGTGTGCCGGTGTGTAGTCTTCGATTAAACAGGGCACTTGCTTCATGAACGATTCGGCACATGTATAAAATGTAACGTTCCTGATATTCAAAATAGGAGAGAGTAACAGCAATGTGTCCTCGCATTTGCTCTAGAGTGAAGAGTACAAATTTTCAATGCATACCTGAAAAAGTTTCTAATAATATTCAATTCGGGCACGAAACATGTCATTTACCTCTATCGAGGAGTGCTGTGATGGCAGAAGTAGTTACGCCAATGAGGTCTAATTTCTATTGCGCATCTAGTCATTCAACATTCGTAGAACTTACAGTAACTTACATTTCATATTGTAGTGTGGTGAAAATATTCAACAAGTTTATTTCTTTTAGAAGTTACGTAGTCTTATATGCTTGTAAAACACTTATGACGCAGAACAAAAGTATTCAACCAAAACAGTTTCCTATATTTAATATCTAGTTGTAAAACCTGAGTCGGCAATTGCTGCTTGGTGACAGTTTTCATACAACGAAATTAAGCGTGGTGGCATATGAGCTCATTTTTCCACGCATATTTCCTTCGGATCTTCAGGTTTCTTCGGATTTTTTGATGAACCTTTTTCAGTGATCCCCAATGATACTCGTTAGCAGTGAGGTCCCGGGATTGGCTTGGCCATGGGGTGGAATTGATTTTCAAGTCATCGTATTGTTTTTTATTCTTCCTCTTCTTTCTTAACCTGCCGTTCTTATGCGCAGGGATCTTGTGTGGCAGCACAACTTTTGTTTAGGTTTTTCGTTCTTCCAAGTCACTATATAGCTCCTTTTCTATCGGTGTGAGGTAGTAGTTTACTGAACCGCTCCTATCACTACTACCACTACATTCTAATCTCGCGCAGTAAGCGCAGTACTCTCTTCAGAAAAAGCAAACCATTCTATCGATACTCCTTGAAGTGATAGCAGCAGAAAACTACTTAATTTTTTGTTGTGCTTTGCTATCCTTTTAGGCAGATCCTTATTCCTTCAGACACTCGGTCGGGATTAAACTCTAAGAAAGAGGTAGACTCCTACTAAAGAGAAAATTATTCAAGTAGAGCTTGGAGAAGAGTGACATTTGGAATACTTAACTTTCCTCGTTATTTTACCCCAGTTCGAGATGCTGCTTTATTTAAATTTAATACTAGCTTTTTTTTAAATTTATATAAAAAACCACTTTTATGTGCAAAATAAAACGATTATTGGCATCGTAGTTTCAAAGTAGTAAGGATCTGAGATAAAGTGGTCGTGTACAGTAATGATTATTATTCCTCTTCTTGATATGAATTCAGTTTCTGCTTGTAAAGTATACTTGAGAAAATAATCTATCTAATATAAAACTTAAGCTAATAATATTTTCAGCATAATTGGGTAATGTCTGGACATTGTTGATACAATATGCATAGAAATATTGTTTTGTGTTTCGTACGTCTAGCAATCTTGTATGGCCCTCCTGGGAAGATATGTGAAGGTCACGGTTACTAGCGGTTAGCCCATAATGAAAAAAAATTAAGGGCTATAAAGGAAACATTTGTTGTTTGAGTCGGATACTGGCTTTATCGTTACGACTATGACAAAGCTGTCTAACGTCATAAGTGTAAGAATAATTTGATGGTTGGGCAATAGTGTTTAGCTAGTGCTCTTGCGTAATTTTAAAGGTCTTAAGAATTGTGGGAGGAACCTAAGGAAAGAATAGCATTAGAGACCCTAAAGCATAAGAGTAAAATAAATAATATGTATTATTGAAGTAAGGATTTATCAGAGAAAACCAAGTGTAGTCTTTGTTAGTAAAACTAAGAGTTAAAGTATGGGTTTGGAAAGTCTGATCCCCAGTTGTGGGCAGCCCGGGCAGGCTAGTCTGTTTAAAGGTATGCTGATGGTCATAACTCGTACTAATTTCAACTGATTTTTGTTTGGATCTAAGTTTTTAATATTTTCTAGCTAAATTTTTACATTAGGTCCTATAACAGAAACATATTAGATAAAATTTTCTAGTGCAGTCTTACCTATTTATTACAATTAAGAATATAAAACTGGATGTAAATTAATATATTTTGCAATAATGATCTTATAAAAGGTTTTATCTACCACAGTGATTCTTTTATAATTCAAGATGTAATTGAAGCTCAAATAATGGTTCCATAGAATGATGATTTCTGAAAAAATGAGTCCATAAATCTGCAAAAGTTTCATTAAGCAATTGAAGCTTTCCTTGGGGTGTGTACCATCACATTTTTGGAGCTTTCTCTAGAAAAACCTTAGAAAGTAGGGAGATTAAAAATATTATTAAAGACCCTAAAGTGTAGTGAAGAATTTAGGGAGTTGAATCATTTAGAAAATTAGTATTATTTCAAATGCTACTCCTTAATAAACTTGATAAAAATTTTCACTTTTGTCAACATCTTAGTGCAAACACAAAAAACCACATCTATCACAACACCCCATGTGCCTTGGTCACCAGTATAATGAATCATTGTAGTAAAGCTATGGAGACATAAATATGAGGTCCAGCCTTTTGAAAAATGAGCCGGAGGTCAGCATTCTGCCACTAGTTTCTAAAATTACAACCTGTTCTATATTTATATGTAAAAGATTCTTTCCTAACCTAACCTAACTTAATCTAATCTAACTTGACTGTACCTTACCTAATCTAACCTTGAATAACCTAAATAATCTTGTTCATTTCTAATTGCAAATGCTAAAATTTCCAAAGTATTTCCAAAATTTTTGTGTTAGGAGTCCTAATGTAAATATTAACTGCCTTTCATTTGTCTTTTCTTTTTTGTATCTAAGATAAATTTCAAAATTACTATATTCCATAGAAGGACAGGATATACAATAAATTCTAAACTGCAAGAAAATTAACTTGAGATGAAGACTGAAATTTTTAGGAGCCTTTATTCTGATCTATAAATTTTATTTAGCACTCACATAGCCTACTATCTGCTTGATTTTTTTAGAAATATTGCCTTGGAACCAGACCCATTAAGATTTTCATGACATTACCCTGGATCATATAATGCAATGATCAACAATGAAAATGTATCACTGATGAAACCAATTTGTCTTAAAAATTATTGCTATCTTTGAAATTGTCACACTTTGTAAAAGTGTATCCAGTACTCTTTCTTTTAATAGATAATTTTCAAATGAGATTCTTTCATGAGTCAATAATGGTCAAATTATATCATTCATCCATCTGGAAGATAGTTTATAATTGTGTGAGTAAAGTGTGGTTGTCACAGTGCACAGATATTGAGTAGGTCTAATTCTTAAAAAAATTATTACTGTAGATGCTATTTAGTTGCAACATACCAAAGACGCTCAGCCTTGAATTTATTGAGTAAAAATAAGTCTGGAATCTGGAGATGTTTTTTTTTCTTCTTTGATATCCTAAGAACTAGAAAGGTTGAATTAGGTACCCTTTCAGTGAATGTAATTTTCAAATTCTGTTTGTTTTGTACTTTTTAGAATGATGCAGATCCATATATCATGTTTTCAAACTGGAAACAAGTTTTCATATGGATAGCAATTGAATCGAATCACAGCTGCATTAAATTTTAGAGAAATTATATTTTTTAGTTATGAATTGTTAAATTTAGGGATTATCCTGATAAAATCTGTAACTAAGTGTAGTCAAATTCCTGAAATGTCTCACACCTACAAAAATTCCAGTTCAAATAGTGCTCAATGTACCTACTTTGCATAAATGTTGTGTTTGAAAATGGTAAATTTTCTGGATTTAACTTCTAATAAAATAAACAATTCATATTAATTAAGTAAACTAGTAAACTTTGTAAATTATTTATATTAAACAATGTAAGCCATCAGATGTTAGAAAATTTTAGTAGCTATTATTTGATCTGCTGCTGAAGTTACTATATCATCATTTGGAAATGTTGAAAAAAGTTTTTATTTAATGAAATAATAAAAATTAGGTAGTTGTGTTACTCCTGTACTAAGAAATGACTTTTAAAATGGAAAGTAATAGCTTGACATTTTAAATTATTTGACCTCTGGAATATTAAAGTTCAGAATTTTTGTAAAAATATTTGTGCAGGTATTATTCTATTATAATGGTGGTTTAAGAAGTTAAGTTCATATTGTCATTGCTTCAGGTGTAATAAAAACCCAAAGAATGATTTATTCTCAAATTTGCATAATGTGGCCAATTATTGCTATGCAGTAGTAACCTGGATGCAAATTGATAGTTTCAAAATTTTGCATTATGGCCCACAATTAGCTTGTGCTTTGGGCTGTTGCTAAATAGCTTTTGACTTGGGGTATGGGGTGCAGAGATGCTGGTATTTTGTGGCCCAATCAGGGGTCAGCAAATTAGGGTTGGCAATTTTGAGTGTGCTGATGATCAGCGGTCAGCAAAATAGGGAGGCTTGTATTTTGTCTTCATTGTTGGGCTGCTAAGTTCTTTTTAATATGCATGCTGTTTAATTGTAGGAGTAGAAATGTGAAATGATTTTAGTTTTATTTGTTTTTTTTTTCTAAAAGAGTCAAAGGCTTGTACTTGAAACTTCTCTCAACACTGAGCAGATCCTAATGTAGCTTTAACTGAAACATTGCTTAACTTGTAGATGCTATTCCCCATGAGAAAATCATGTATAGTGAGTGGTCATCAGACATCATGCCACAGCAGGGCTGGCTGGGAGATGAAGCTGCTATAAGTGCATTCAAGGTGAGTGCTACTGAAGAATAACATTTGTGTTTGTGGTCTTGTAAACATTTTTGTTCATTTTTCTCTTTAGCAAAGCCAAAAAATATGCAATGGTTTAATGGAGAATCAATCATTGGAAGCATCTACAGCAAATATTGTATGTGTAGTTGTGTATGAACAATTTGGAGAATATTATATAATCACTGGAAGAAGCGGCAAAAAATATTGCATGTGCAGTCATACAGGAAACCAAAATTGAAAATATAGTGGTGAATCATTCAAAGCAGTGACAGCAAATATTGTGTGTGCAGTCATGCATGAAACAATATCAAATCTGGGTTCATCAACATTCATTTGTGTAAAAAAATTACCCCAGAATAATTGTGTACCAGGGAACTGTGCCTGTATTAAGTGTAATATTAGCTCAAATAGTTTAACTGCTGAGTGAAGATCAATGTTCATGACTGGCCACCAGACTACTTAGTATATTTTACTAGTCATAGATATGTCTTTATTTATACTGTACCACCATTGTAATTCAGGAGTCCTTAATCACAGAAGCTCCAATTCTTGAAAAATTCTTTGAGAGGATAGTAATTTACAAATTTGTGTCCTGTATCATGAAAGTAATTCATGAAAGTTTTGCATATCAAAATTAACTAACCTTTGCCTGCTTGTTGTAAATTAGGGCACTTCTCTATGTAACAACCACAATATTCAAGTATGCTTTAGCATATTAACTGCAGTATGACATGACATGGTATAATTTTAGCAATTAAGCCCAAATCAGGGCTCACATTTTTGTGCAAAATAAATTAAAGGAAGGGAGATTTGTTGCTCATTCAAACAAAATGTCTGCTATTAAGTGTTGATGGTAGTTTCTAGGAAATTATGGACCCATTTTCTGATAATCTTACTACAAACAAAGAAAATATTAGGCTCAAATTACACCCTATCAGGTGTTGATATGAATATCAACATGTGAACAGAAGTTAAATTGATCTTTGATTTTAAAAAAGTTGAAGAATAAATCAAAATTTGTTTTAAAGTATCTCGGTTTCAAGCTGTGAGTCCTTGTTAACAAAAAATTCATTATTATGCAAAGTATATTATTTTGCCTAGTCTTCTTTATATCAAAGTTTGTTTACTTACATATAAAGAAAACCTTCCACACCCTCCATAGGTACATGATGCATATAAAATATAAAATTTCCTGACTGTTATCATAGATATTTATCAGTAACTTCAATGCAGTCAATGTGTACTATCTGCATTGGTATTCTGCTACAGTATTAGTTAAGTATTGCAATTGTATTCCTCTCCACAGACTGCCTTACCATGGAAAGTCAGCCGAGATTTTGTTGCTGGAACAGCCAAGCACCTTGCAGGAGGCTTGACTGGACTCAGCAAGCCTGGCTCAGGCACGTCAGCCCCACAGCCCAGTGCCATAACGCAGGACAAGCAGCTCAGCATCATCATGCCAGTGAGATAATGAGTCAAGAGTGAGAGTTGAGTGTAGAAAACAAGCTAGTGATTAATGATTTTATGAAGGAATTCTTTAATGCTTCAATAACAATGGAAACCTATTTTCCAAAGGAAAAATTGTGGCATGGAAAAACCATAAAAATGAAGTTTATTTTGTACAACCTGTCTCTCACTCTTGTGCTTCCTTCTGGTTATGTAAGGTTTCATTAGGTTAGGTTGGAACAGGATAGGTTGGAATAGGATAGGTTGGAATAGGATAGGTTTGTTAATATGATATATTGCAATGCAAGTACTACCGGTAATTAGAACTTGTAAAAATATGCCACTAATTTCTGTAGACATTGCGTCATTGTACTTTGTAGTATAGGATCTATTTAAATATATTTCCAATGGCTTTTTCTGTGCTTCTAAACTTTAGAAAATATTTTTCTGCCTGTCAAAGAAAACATTCATATTCAATGACACCAAAATGAAGGTTGCACAATGAATAGGAACCCTTGTGCAGTTGACCACTGTCAAGCAAATATTAATTCTTTATCCACAATGTTATTTTCTTTTATCATGTCATCTTTATCCATCATGTTCTCTCTTTCTATCATGTTCTCTTTGTCCATCTTATCCTCAGAAAATCTTGATAAGTGTCATTAAGTGCAACCCTACGGTGCTTCACTACTCAAATGTAGTAAAGAAATTTCACTCTATGTTATAATTGGATGTTTCCATTAAATTAGTCTCATTGTGAACATGAATTGTGCAGTAGGCTGCTAGAATTGTACAGTACTAAGGGCCGTATAGCAAAAGTAAGTTATGTATACCACTGTCATTGCCAAACCTTCATCTGTCTGGAGAGTGAGTCTCATAGGTCCAGAAAGATAGACACAAAATGGTCAAAAATCAATGTAAGTCGAGGTGACTCGCCTCTACGCTTCACTGCTAAACTTTGAAGCTTTTTTTTGACATTTTTATCAAGCAGTGCCTGGGGTTATACGTTTCTAGAGGCCTCAATTTCTGAGCACGTCTTCCATTCCGTCCTACTGCTTTTTCTATAACCTTACCTGACAGAAGAGTTCCCCTATAGTGCTTGCAAATATTTTGTCTATGCCATATATCTATCTCATTTCTTATGGTTTGTATGTGTGACTGAATATAATATTGATTTTTAAACCATAAGCACATTTTCATTATGAGTATACAGGTATATATCTGCACTCCTTGATGCCAGAGAAAATTGCTTAGAGTTGTTGAGCATGCATTGTTGAATGTTTGAAACACTTGCAGTCTATAGTTTGAGGAGAAAGTTTTGTATAGTAGTTACTTCACTTTAAAATTTATGTATTAAATCATATACAGTTCTTTGTTTCATTTTTTCTAGGCTTTTCCTGTTAGCTTATCAAAAACATTTGACATCTCGTGCTACTTAATTGCAGGCCCTGGGCTATGGCTTGAGCTTTCCTCTGACGGAATTGGACGTGCTGCGTGACTGTGTCTCCGTCTATTGTGACTGGCTCACAGCCTTCCTCCCAAACCCTAAACCTTGTGTGCCTCAGCCAATCAGGGAGGACCCTAATCATTATGCTTCTATAATCATCAGTCACTTCTACTATGTCTTCGTCCCCAGAGGAGGAGAAGGTAAAATTTAGATTACAGTTACAAGGTACAACTTTCGGTTTGACATTATGTGTTGGACTTGTATTTCTTTAGCAAAGCATCTTCCACTACACAATAATTCAAATAGGGTTTTGACATCTCGATATAAGATAATGCTGTAAAGGATGAGTATTCTTATCAGTTGCTGCATGTGTAGGATGCTCCCGAGTCTGTAATGGTAGCAAAAGGATGCAGAATGTCTTGGCTGGTCGTGGTTGATGGGGAAGTAACTGAAAGTGATGAGGTGGACTTGGCATGGAGTAATATTAGGTTTAGTGTGGTCTTTGTGTAAGGGCTAAGAAAGAAAATCCTAAGATTGTTAAAGTGATTGATAAGGTTATTTAATATTTTTGTATTGTAGTAGTTGTGGTTCTGGTTGTAATTGCAGTGTCCTGGGTATTGTCCTGAAATCCTCCCAGGTAAAGAAATAATTGATGAGGTCAATCAAAAGTTCTTGCTTAATTGTTGTGTGGTTGTGTTTGTTCTGTCAATGTAGAGTGAGGGATAATACGGGATGTGATTGTGAGTAGCATCTATTTTGTGTTCATTTATTTGCAGTAAAGGGTTGTAACTTGAGGTGAGTGGTACTAATTAAGTGCTGCTGGACTTCAGAGGGGTATATAATGAAGGCTGGTCATCCATGTACTCCTAGGTCACTGCTCTGCTATTGTATGCTCTTTTCTAATAAAGTGGTTATGAATGTGTTTTATTTAGAACTTGATACACAAATTTTTATTTACCGGGTGCAACTAATTTTTTTTAAGTATGTAAAGTACTGCAATGTGTCTAATATTTTTAAACTAATGTAAATTTATCTATATAATATACAATAATTTAAATTTATGTAATATTTTCAGACCTGATAGCGTTTAATATTTTTTGACCAATTATTGAATAGAAGATAAGTTCACAGGCTTTATTTGCATAGTCTATCAGAGAGTATTTACTAATTTGCTGTTTTTAGATTGGTAATTATGCTTTTGTATGCAAACAGACAGGTTGTTCATGAAAAAAGTATGTTCATTGGTTGTACATGAAAAAAAGTATGTTCATTGGTTGTTCATGAAAAAAAGTATGTTTATTGGTTGTTCATTGACTGAAAAAAAAGGTTGTTCATTGACTGAATTTTTGACAAGTTTATGTAGCAATAATAACTATTATTTTATCAATTTTAACTATCTAAATTCTATTCATCTGAACTGAACTATTTTATTAATAATCTGTGTCACAGATAAACAATATATCTATAATCAATGTAAGCATTTTTGCAGACTATGGTAGCGAAGAAAGTGTAACTTTTGAATCTATTTTTTGTGAAACCGATTGAGCTCATTGAGACTCAAACCTCTTGGGTCAGAGAAAGTTACATGAGGGTTGTGTTATGCGCAGGAGCGGAAGTAAACAAGCAGGCTGTGCTGTGCCACCGCGTGCTGCGGGTGCTGCAGAGCATCGCACAGAGCAGCACGAGCATGTCGGAGGAGACGTGGCACACGCTGCTGCTCTTCCTGCTGCACATCAACTCGGCGCTCCTCGCGCCCCCCTCCACCAAAGGTGCGGCAGTGCGACTGTTGTTGTCTTGTTTGGTTTGGTTGCTATTTATCTGGGTTTTAAGTTTTAACCCTTTAGGGAGCATGAGTCACTTTAGTGCTATTTAACTGTTCTTACATAAAGTCTTTAATGATTAATTTTGTACAAGGTAGAAACTGGTAAAAGTTTTTACTATAAAGAATAAAATAGTGTCTTTGAGGTGAAGTTTAGGACACCTTTCTAACATACACAGTACAAACAATACGAAGTTTTGTTGCACTGAAGGGACTCTTGTATGCTAAAGTCTTGAAGAATTTTTTTGAAAGGTCAGAGCATTTATATTCCCTTTACTCCATATCAACTCAGCCATGCCTGGTTAAGTGGGCTTCTTTAAATTACAATAATTAATTCTTCACTTGATATAAGTGATATACTTCAACTGAGGTATCAGTCAGTATTTTTTCGATTTTTTATTGTTAGATTTTATGTAGAGGTGACTTTGTGTATTGACAACTTTTAGGTTCTATTTTGACGGTTATAGAAGCACATGACTGTAAGAAGTCGTGTACACACACGTGAGGAATATTGAAGAATGAATGAATTAAGGTTTTGATACTAAATTCATTGAGGTAGTGCTGCATTATGGTAAGTTGACCTAGCCGCTGGAGGCACAAGCAATTTCACAGTACAGGTCGTGGTTTCAAGACATTTTCATGTACAGCAAACTTCTGCTCGGGCAGTGATGACTGAAGTATCATAAGGGGGAGTGCCAGTTGTGGGCTAAATGTATTACAGTAAACAGTTTTATCATAATTTGATGTGTTAATTAAATTTGATGTGTTAATTAAATTTGATGTTTAAATGCTGGTATTTTCTTGAAACGGGTGGGAAATTCTTGGTGGACCCTTCCAATGAAAGATGTTATGTTTCAAGTAGAAAAATTGAATAATTAATGTGTTTATTCAGTAGTTTTTAAATTTGGCATTGGCGATTTTGTACACGATGTTTACTACCCACAATCAAGTAATATTTTTTTGACGAGTTATTGGTTTTAATAAGAGTGGTTTGTTTTTTCCCCTTTAAAGAATTTTAAATTATTGTGTAAATCTTTTTCTGCAAAAATACCTCAACCACCAGAAATTATCTTCAGTTGCGTAATCAGTTTTATCCTTACTTTATCTAATAAACAGAAGACAAATTTTATACAGTGCTCAGTGAGTCGGGAACGCAAGAACATGTTACTATTTTGTGCAGTTAATATTTTTATGCATTTTCGTAGACTTTCTCAGTTTAGATTTAAGACCAAAAAAACTGAACATCATTATTACGTGTAAGTCAAAGCTATGTGCTGTATTTAGTTTCTTTAATCACATTCATTTCACTGGGCAAATTCATGCAAATAAAAGTATGATGTACCTACCAAGTTTGTGTGTAGCCTGAGTCAACCTCTTGATAGTCCACGTGTGAGTAGACAACTAGTATTTTAAATAGACTCTCCTGTGTAACTCTTTCACTCGTGAATTTTCAAGCGATTTTGTCTACCTCTAACATGCACACTGTGAATATTTTTCATTCATCATCATTTGAAATGCAGCTGAATTTGCCAACTTTTGTCTTCTTCCTGAGATAGGTTGTTTTGAGCAGAAATTGTATCCTTGGAAGCATCTGAACAGCTAGAGCAGGCGTGACATGAACATTCTCTAGCATTCTTGCTTTAAAATTTACACGTCCATTTTATGAGCAATAACAACTGCAAACACTGTCTTACAGGAATATTTGCCGTTAAATCTCAGCGTGAACTACTAGTGTTTAGTTTGACAGTGAAGTAATAAGCGTGTGCCTGTGTTGTTGCCCGCATTGCATGCGTTCTCGTTGTGCTCTCGCCTGAACTGTTGCATGAGAACTGGTAGTCTGGAGCGCATGTGTCGGGTCCAGCTGCGCCTGATAGGGTCGTCCATGTGGTCGTCTCCAGCTGCCGTGGTGGGGAGCTGCAGGCTGGCCAGTTCTACTCGCCTGGTGCTCGCCTTGGGCTATTTATGTTACCGTTTTGCTTTGAAGTTTCAAATATGTGTGTTATTTTTTTCCAGGGAAGATATGAGGCGGAAAGATTTCGAGTCGGTATTGAATGATCTCTGTATTTGAGTACTTTCGTTTGTTATTTATTGCATGAAAATGAATGCAAGTCTTCCTCACGTTAGAATGAAGGTACTTTTTGTAGAAAAGCTCGTGGTGGGGAATTTAAGTGGTTTCTTCTTGCAAAAAATTAATCGAGTAACTAGTTGTGGAAGCTTATTCTTTGACAGTTCCTATGTTGAGGCAGGAATTGAATCATTAGGTTGTGACAGCTTGTCGGAACTTGATATTTATAGCAGCAAAAAAAATCACCTCTCTCGATGTATAATTGAAGAGATGCCGGAATCATGCAATTTTTATAGAACATTTTAAACTTTATTGAACTAGACTCAGACGTATTTATTTTGAAGCCTCTTCTTCTTCTTCATAACATTTTTATCATTTTCCTTGTGTAAGCAAGCACCTTCCATTAGGCTACTTCACCTTCTGAAGAGTACACGAGACAATATTTCCTAGAAAATTCTCTGCCTCGACGCTCCACGGTGCAAACTCGAAGCCAGGAGATATTCTGAGCTAGAAAGTTTTACCAAATCCTCTTCATAATTCACTGAAACTGGTGAGCTCTTTTGCCATGAGGCACTGGAGGTAATGGTTACGATGTGGCCGCTCAGCTGGCGGGGGCTGGTGTGAGACTGGAGCAGCGCGGGCTGCGCTGCACGCGTCGCCCCCACCTGCCGCAGGCCTCACCGCGCCCTCCTTCTCTCGCTCTAATTTGATGCGCACTAGTAGTCTCAACCCTGAGCTGCTGCGGGCACATGCTCTACAGGGTACCGCATCAGCCCCCACTTCGTTAGATTTCATTTGCTTGGCTAATTTTCTTGCGCTTTTCATAATGCCGTTCACTAAGCGCTCGAGGCCTTCATGGACTAATTGTCGCGTCATTGTTCAATTCGAGGTATTTCTCTTGTTTTTTTGAACATTCACCAGAAATTTTCAAGGGATAAATTTTGCGTTTTGGTTGCTTTGGAGGCTGGCAATAATTGATAACATTTTGCTTAGAAATTCGCAAACAAAGATATGAATATGTTCATTGCTAATAGGGGCTTTTTAATGGATGGAATACCTCTTTTCCTTTGATTGTTGATGTTTATGATTTCAAACCGTGTCATTCAAACAATTTTAAAATGAATGAACACGTACCATATGCCTTATCTAAAACGTGAAGTTGAAATCTCGTATTTTCTCTCTAAATCAAGAGGATAGCTTTTTCCTCGAACTTTTTTACCTCAGATGGAGAGTCTTTTCAGTTTTGTTGCTCCTAAAGCCTTCTTATTTCCTGAAAATGCTAGAACTTTCTCGCTTCAGCAATCTATACTTGGGAAATTGTTTCGCCATCAGGAGGGTATCGAACCACCTTCACCCGAGCTGACCGCATAGCAGCGTTCTAGCAAACATGCTCTCTCTGGGCCTGATTCTATGAAAAAAATCACCTAAAAGGACTAGACAACTCGTGTCAAAGTATTTCTTACACATTCTTAAAGTTACAAGGCGCTGTCTAGGCCATGTTTCGCTCACTTTTCGTTAGCAAATCGTCCTGCATAGCCGCGTGATGCGAGCATTGTTGCCAGCCCTCTGGTGACTTGCAGCGCCGTAGCGCATCTTGGGGTCCTTTTGCCCTCGCCAGGAATTGGGACAATAAATTGTGCTTGAAAAGTCATTCAAGTACAAGCTCTGATGTGCAGTTTGAATCAAAGACGGTTGATGCTGTATTAAATACTGATAAAGTTATAGAATTTTGGAGTTATTTGTATCACAATAAGTGTGAAAGTTTTTCAAGTTTAAGGCGTTTTTCTCAGCATCCGAGCTTCGCATTATATCAGTAATATCATCGAACAGCCGTATTTAGACTACACCTCTCATTTTGTTAAATTTACAGCTTATTTTTTAATCCGTCGTGAACAATACTATATATTAAGGTTTTTGTGCGCAGTTCATATTTAATCATAGAACTGAAGTGTTTCATTGGTCATTGGCAAATTTTATAAAGTTTGTGTGTTAAAAACAATTGTGTGTCAGAGGTTTTTATTAAACCAAGTGAAACAAACAGGGTTTTTACTTGTAAGTCATAACCTACTGGTCTATTGCTGTTCCTATTTTACTGTCTTTCCAGTCTGTTCCTTGATAAAAAACTCATCTTTTCTCAAACAGCTACTTGGACGTTTGTCTCCCTGGTCTTTCCAGCCTCTTCGCTCGATCATTGAGTCCTGCCTGTACTCTGCAGTTGTCTTCATGTCAATCTTGTCATGTATTGCTGTCAATCTTGTCATGTATTGTTCAAATTATCATTTGACGCTAATAGCCGCTAATTCTTTCTCTTGCTACTTGTAAACTCTCATCTCCAGTGCAAGACCTGCGCTCTGCGAGAATATGTCTGCTTGCAAAAGTTGCTTCTGTAGTTGCTGTCTTATAAATTGATTAATTTTTTAATCTTCTTCTCTTCCTTGGTTGCTTCATGGATCCAGCTCGAGGTACGTAGATGTTGTTTTCTTCGCTTGGTATTCCCTGGGAAGAAACCACGCTACCTCATTAGAATTATTGATTTTATTTATGTGGAGTTTTAATAGTGAGTGATCTCACGTTTTTTTTTAAAAAAGCACACAGGCCAATAGTTGTAGTATCAAATTTGTATAAAATATTCTAGCTAGGCTACTTTGCAAGGCCAAGCTGTGCGCACGCGTGATGTTACTGGAACACCAAACAATTCAGCATTTGTCACTTCAGAGTGTGATTTTTGTGGGTAGTTTGTGCACCTCACAGGATACGGAAAAAATTTGAACGGACAAAAAATTAGTGTAAGGAGCAAATGGACGGCTGGAAATTGGGACCTTTTCTTGAAGGGCAGAATCTCGAGTGGTTCTCCTTAGGGTATCATGCATGCAAGTGGAAATACTAAAAGAACTTACATAGAATTTGACTTAATGCTTCTTTCCTTGCTCTGATAAGTGCCCTAAATTTTGCCATAATTTACATGTGTAACAAGCATTGTTTCTACACATGCTTCAAATTTCTTAGTATGCTGATACTGTTCAGTTTGTATCACATGCCATTGTGTGATACAAAATTTAGTTACATGGAAGTAAGCCCAAAATACTCTGTGTAACAAAGTTAAGTCTGCAAGTTTACAGTGCACAATATTATTCTTATATGTGATTTTTTTGTTTCCTTCTAAAACTTTCTAATTGGGAGTCCAAAATTTGTCTTCTCTTAATGTCCGATTTCTGCGACCATTTCAACTATTATTAAAGTCAGAACTGCTGGCGTTCCATATCCTGCTGCCATTCCCGCCATGATGACTTTCTGTATGTATGTATGTATATATTCTACGTACATGTAAGTGGAGGTTTGCTTCATCATCATTCGTATTCATCCGGAGGTTTCATGTAGTCATTTTCAAGTTTTTGTGTGCTCTAGTTATATTTTGGTTCAATGCCTTGATGTTTGTGGGAAAATTGCTCACCTGAAACGGGGCTGTAAACCCACTTGGTGCGAGTTGGTTACGCTACGCTGTCATGGCACCGCTGTAGATAACATGATTTACATCGGTTTGATTATCATTCATGTGAGGGATCTGTGGTGAGTACAAGTTAGAAGTCTTGTGTTAACTCTGCTTCCTCAATATTTTTGCTGTATGAATCCAGCTTCTTTTAATTAATATATTATTTTGCCTGCTCATTTTACCTAATTATGCTTAAAAGCTTCCTAATCTTGCAAAAATGTTTTGTGTGTGAGTATTCTAACTCTGAAAGGACCAAATTATTTTTCAAATGAATAAAATATTGCAAAAGCAGTCTTTCACATTTTAAGCACTTGTGTGCATATTCACCCTAGTTTTGAAAAAAGCAATAAGAATTTAAGATCAAAATTTATTATCTTCTATGTCCTTAATTCTTGACAGTGGTCCTCATAGGGTTAAATTTACCATTGAACTTTGTTTTCCACTTGATATTCAGTATGCTTTGAAGTAAATTCTGGTAAGAATCAATTTAAAAGTTTTGTTTGTGCTCATTTGATACTTAAGTTTTGAGTGAAATATTTACTGCTATTTGTACTTATATGGTAAAAATTCAGTGTACCCTGATGATACGAGTTACAGAGTCTTGGTCTCGCAACAGAGGATGCGGGGGAGCAACTCTGTGAACGCGTGCTCAGTGTGCTCTTCGAGACGTGGCTCCTGGCGTGTGACAAGTGCTTCCCGCCTCCCCCTCTGTGGACTGCCCTCAGGTGCGTGTGATAAAATCATAGCTTCCTTTACAACATAATTTCCTCAGATAACTGTGGTGAATTTTTTCACTGTGGTGAATGTTTTCAATGTTTCTTTCTGAATTGCCCTCTAGAAGATATATGAGGACGCACGTGCTCTTTCAGTGGACTGTGCTGCTTGCAGTCCGCCATGCGAAATTATTAGGTTACATTTGTGTGCCAGAAAAGGCCGCGTTCTAGGAGGGAGACCGCCTGCCTCCATCGCTACGCTGCGCCATGAGTTGTAATTGTTTGTTATTCCAATAAATTGTGCTGCAACAAGGACGTCAGTGACTAAAGTGTTAGTGTGAGGGAATGTGAAATTTGGACAGGAATTGCTGATTCGTTTGGTCTGGACCTGGTTGTAAAAACATTTAAAACATCTAAATATTTCAACAACCAGGTTCAGTCCAATGGTGCAATCAATAGAAACCGCGGATTGTTGTATTAGTTGACCAATGATGTGAGGGTTTGTCGTGTGCAAGCTCGAGTGCTTGTAGTCTAGTTTTGTAGTGTGTCAGCAAGAGTGAGGTATGTTTTTCAGGTGTGTTAGTAGGCTTGGAGCGCCTCTTCGGAAGAAAGAAGTGTAGAGGTTTGAGTGCGCGTGATAATGTCGCAGACGAAGAAAACGTTCATGGAATGACAATAGCGTGGGATGACGAGGCAGTAAAAAGTGTCAAATCAATATCAGAGATTTTCGAATACCATGTAACGCTTCAATATGTTTGGAGAAGGTGAAATGGAAATGAATTGCTAAGGAATGAATAAAATGCATCACATGTTTTCAAACAAGTCATTAAAGAACCGTAGAGCAAGCTAGCTGTGTGGCTTTCAAGTGGAGTAATGTAAATAGCATGCTAGGCAGTGCGTAGTAGTGGTGCAATTCTTTGAAGAGCTAGTACATGCAGGCACGTGCTATGCCTGCCTCTCAGAGTTGGCATCATCAAAATATTTGGTCAGTGCATAAAAAACTGTTCCTTTCTCTATCTTTAAAATCATACTAACCATCTTAATGTTTAATTATTTTAACAATTCGTCGCATCACAAAAATGAAATTACTAGTATATTTTATCAAGCGTAAGCCCTGCCGAATGTTACAATATCGAAGTATGCCATTTTTCATTAATACGAAGCCAAATCGAGTTGTCAACCATGCTAGAAGGTAGCAGTTTCGAGTTTGCTGTGAAAACCGAGAACCAACAGCCCTGTGGCTCGAACATCCATTCCTGTGTTTTGCCAGCGCTTGTCTAATGGAACCACCAATACTCGGCACACGCTCCGTGTTTAGCGTCGGTTGTTTTAGCGTCGGTTGTGGTGAATATTTGCACGAATTAATGTCTCTAAATATCCCGTTAATTTATTACAATCCCGCCGGCAGTTTTTATTGGTTCCTCTTCCGGCCCCAGATCTTGCAATCAATATCACTGAGAATGATTTTAGGTGTTTCGATTAAGTAATTCTATGTCAAAATGAACATGAAAACGAGAGCGACAAAACTAATTTCTAATCAAGAAACGCGCTCGACGGTAATGAGATGAAACTTGTGATGGCACAAGGGTCATGAGATGTCTGTGATGTCAACCAAACAAACTATAAATATTACTGATTTTCGGATTGTCATTTACTTTTTTTCTAATAAAGTTATTCCGGTAAAGAGTGCCTTTTTTAATGTGCGTCAACGGAGGTATCGGGAAATATCCCGCAAATATTATTGTAGTCCTGTCATGGTACCTTGTTTTAAGACCCCACATTTGTGGTATTTGGATACATCACTCAAGTATTAACTAAGTGCTGTCGGTTCTGCCTTGTATGCCCACCGCACATCGGAGGTCCCGGGCAAGCATCAGGTTGGTGCCGTAAATGGTGCCTAGTTTTCAGACATCACTCAGTGAAAACCCATCACGACACTCAGAGCTACAGGTCGTTCAGGGGCTACAAATGAATGCTAGCTTCAAATGAGGCCTTCTTAGAAAGCTTAAATTGAGCTTGTGGTTGTAACTTCGCACGGGTAATTCATGTATTAGGATTAAAATTTGAATAAATTGGTGCAAATTTTTGTACTTCTTTCTAGTGCTAATCTGTTCTGGACCGATGAGCTTGTGTGAAGAGTAATTGGTTTTGGTTCATCATGCAGAATTTGAACAGTTCGTTAAACATTTTTGTGCGAGCAATGAATGTTGACAAGTCTCCTGTCTTTTCATTCAATTATGGAAATATGGAGGGCTAATAAGTGATGAGATGGTAACATGCAACATAAATGGGGCCTTTGCAGAATCTGCCTAATTCTTGTTTATTTCAGTTAAATGTGACGCTACATGTTACAAATTTGGAGTACTAGTAACTAATTTTCACAAAAACACAATCGAATCTTATGTCGGGACTCCTTCCTCACACACGGAGTCGAGGTCGAGGGCTAGCAACTCCGACGAAGATGTAAAATAAAAGCACGAGTAAGACCTTCACTATACAAAACCTTAACAGTACAAAAATTCGAAAATGCACCCACTCAAAGGAATAAAGAAATTCTCGGTAATTATATTATGATAGTAAATCGTTTCCTGGAACCATAAAGCGAGTGTGTTGTTTATGGTTGTGTTGGGACTGGAGGCGTAGCTGCGTGCAGTCCCAACACATGTTTCCCACGACCGGAAAGTAAGTGTAGTGTTTGCTTGTGTCGGGACTACAGGCAGGGCTGCGTGGAGTGGCGGCACCGCCGAGGCCTGGTGTTCCAGTGGGGCCGCGTGTGCTCCGCCCTGACGGCCAAGGTGCTCACCTTCATGTACGGACCTGAGTACCAGCACGGACTCGCTGGTCAGTGTTGCCTCTCTTCCTGGCTCTTGTTTCCCCCTGGAAATGTATAGGGGGTCGCAAAAAGCCTTGCTGCTTCGTAATCGTTCTGAGATGTTCGTCAAATATCGTCTAATTTGTTCTCATTATTTATAACGAATAACGTTAACGAATTAATTCATCACTGAATTTAAAGACTCGTGATCCGATATTTAAGTTTACAGCATTTATTGAATAGATGATGTTCAGTCTTAGTGTGGGGACACCCTATGTACGACTCGTGTACTAACTGAAAATCTGGAATGTTAGTTTGAGGTGAAATATTGAGTAATAACATCGGAGATAGTACCATGGCTACGAGCTATTATAGATGCCTCATGTTTTCCATAACTTAATGACAATTCGATTTTTAAAATGGTCTCATTTATGAGTGAAGTGAATTTAAAATTTCACTTGTTAATATAAATGAATCTCACCCAGTGGGTTCCAGGCGCCTTATATAGTTCCTATAGTAGTTTGAGCCTTTACTTACTAAGGTATTGTGAGCTTATTTTATCAATGAAGCTAAGCCCAATAGTACAGGGTGACAGAGAAAAACAAGAACTTTTAAAAAATAAAATAAAATGATAAACAATCCAACGAAATAATTTTATTGATACCAATTGAACCACTACAACTTACTTTTAAAGAAACAGTCATCCAAATTATCAGTGTTTGAAAATTATCTGCTGTAGATGACCTCCTCCTCAACGTATGCATTCTTCCTGTCTGCTCTGGAGGTTGCTCGGTGATTGCTGCAACATCTCAGCTGTGTTGGCCTCAACTGTGTGTGTTCTTGTGGATTGGCTTATATGCTAGTGTTGTGTATTGGCCTCAACTGTTAGTGTTGTGTGTTCTTGTGGATTACTCAACTGTTACTGTTGTGTATTGCCGTGTATTGCTGTGTATTGGCTTAACTGTTACTGTTGTGTATTGCTGTGTGTATACTGGCCAGCTGTCGGTGTTGCTGTGCCTATTGACCTCATGTGTCGGTGTTGATGTGCAGGGGGGGACGAGCTCAGCGTCATCCCGCCCACCATGACCAATGACTGCGTCGCCCAGGTCTGGTTCCGGCTCCTGCACATCCTCGGTGGGTCACGGCCTTCTCTCTCTCATAGGACTTCCTCTTTTGCTGGCACCCTTGTAGAACTCCCCCACCAGCCAAAGTATGTTGTCTTGAGTAAAGGTGTTGTAGCGGTGAATATTTTTTTTTGTAATTTTAGGATTCTCGATAAAATATTTAACTCTCGAAGGAAGGATGGGTCAGTATGACCAAAATGGTGTTAAAAATGGTTATATCGTCAAATCACTTATGTTTTCTTGTTTAATAACTGAAATAAAAGGGGTATAGGTTATTATAGACTGTTTATAATACACTTTATTGAAGTTGGTTTAGCCTGGTTAGAGTGATTTGAAATTTATAAGTTAGTCGTTTTGACCCATCCGTCCTTCTACTGTGAACTCTTTACCAACCAAATTATACTGGCAATAAGGCTTCATTTAGCCATGCGCGGAAAATTAGCTGCAGCCTTGTGTTTGTATGCGATGAGGCTGCATGTACCATTTCACCACCCCTCAAGGGGCGCATAGTAGGCAATATGGCAAGGCTAGGTTAGGTGTCTCTATTCTATGATATTGGGACTGGCGTCTACAGAGGACACTGTTAGGTTACTTCTCCTATAGATAGGCCTACGGAACTTCTTTCGTCCCCACTTTACTTCTCTGGATTTTCTCACATTCGCTAATTTTTCGTTGTTGCTGTTGTTTCGCTCCATTCTCAGCCATCTGTCTCTAAACGCAAGAGGTCTTGTGTGGGAACGCATCTTTTTATCCCCATTTTCTAAAGTCTATACTAAATGGTCCTTTTTTTTCGCTCTCTTGGATCACATTTCATGTAGATGGGGAGCTTTCAGCTAACTTGTAAGCTTATCTCAGTTTCTTACGCAAAAGTAGCAGCGTCCTTATAAAAGACGATTATGAAATCCATGACGGGGAAACGTTAATAATTTGGAAAGTTGCGGTAAGCTATCGAATGAGAGTGGAGCGCTTTTTGCCGTTGGCTGGCCGGCACATTAACGAGTATTGCGGTGTGAGCAGGTAACCCTGTGGAGCTGAGCGACCACAAAGTGATCAGCAAGACGCCGGCGTTCCTGAAGTTCGCCATCTCGTCTGAGGCGGTGGTGGAGCCTTGCCAGCACCCCTGTCTCAGCGCCTTGCCTGAGATCTTCCTCGCCGCCATCAAAGTTGTAGCTTCACTCGCTGACGCCTTCATTGGTGAGATTTTATTCAGTGGCTGCTTTTTCGATCATTGAGTGCGTTGAATATGTCACCCTACGTGGCCAATACTAGCCCCCATTCACGGTATTGGGATCCTGTTAGTGTGATGCAAGAAATAAACGAACGTTGATTAGGCAAACGCGCCGGTGCTTTTGCTGCGTAGCGACTGGACGACTGGAGGTTACCTCATGTACCGATGCTCACGTTTCAATATTAGTGACTATTTGATTTAATGACGCCTGACCGTGGAAGACTAGAGTTTCCCTACAAACTGTACTGCACCAGGACCACCTGAGAAAGTGATCCAGCAGGGCGATCATAACCTTTTTGAGGGAAAGCGTGTTATAGACAACAGCTCTGTCGTGCTTGTGAACTTGATGCTACTTTTATTATTGTCAATTTTACTTTATTTGTGTGGCACCACGAATGAGTCAGTGGCCCTGAACCTCAGTAAGACGGCCGAAGACTTGGATCATCCTTGCTTACTAAATTTATTTTAATTCCAAGTGTAGGATGTCCATGTATCGAATATACCAAAATGATCATCTATTGACTCTGCAAAGAATGCGTCTTAGCGAATTTAATGTTGTGCGTGATAGAATTTGCGCAATAAATTTTACCTAAAAGCAAAAAATTCGGTCATAGTTCTTGTACGACTTCCCGAGATTAAATGTTCACACTAAACTTGTGTATATTGTTGTTCCGTGCCTTGTAACATTCAAAATTAAAAATCTTCATCTGTTTTCAATCACTGAAAGATTTTACGATTTCTGCAGCTTATTTTCTGTTTCACGGAACCCATTATTTCTGTTATTATTCATTTTTTTGAACCCCGGACGTATGATTCCATATATTTATCGTATTCCGCTCGTTTGTGTGACTTAAATATATTTCAAAAGTACACGACTTCGATATCTCCACGCGAGATACTTGAGAACGAACCCTGATGTTAAGTAGGACTCATGATCTACTAGACAGGGGATACATCGCTGCAATCTCAGTCGTACCTTATCCCACGACGCCTCACTGTGAAGCCCTTGCATTATCCTCCCTTGCACCAGGAGGCGAGGAGGACGACGGCAGGAGCTGCGTGGCAGGGAAGGCGAAGGTGAACAGCGTCCTGCACCTGTTCGGCCCGTGGCTGTTCGAGGCGGCCCTCATCAACACGGACCTCTCGCCCTCGCCTGCGCCTCACACCAGTGAGTGCTGGCTGTCTTTGGGGCCCTTGTTTCTTTCTTCCCACCGTTCAGTATTTACATCAGAACTGTTTAGTATTTACGTCAGAACCTATTACTACTTAGCTCTGAATCGTTTAGTACGTAGCTCTGAATCGTTTAGTACTTAGCTCTGAATCGTTTAGTACTTAGCTCTGAATCGTTTAGTATGTAGCTCTGAATCGTTTAGTACTTAGCTCTGAATCGTTTAGCATTTGGTTGTATGGGATGACGAGTCTTCGGCATTTATTTTATTGTTTCAGAAGCTACTGTTTCATAGCTCTCTTCGATTACTTACTGGTAAGCATTGTGTTTTAGCTGATCAGTATTTTATGAATCTTTAATTCCTTTCTTCTATTTTAGTATTGAATCATGGAGAAGGAGTACTAATAATTTCGAAGGACAGTTGATATTGACGTGAAATATTTTGACAACATCGTCATTCATTTTTGATAATTTTAAAACCGTCAGTTAAACCTTTACTGATCAAATTATCTTGGCCATAAGGCATTGTGTTTTGTATGAAAAACTAGCTTCGACCATATATATGTATGCAAAAGGCTACATTCAGCATTTTACGAAAAATTAGCCAGACCCATATGAAAGTTGATTTTGAAATCCATATGGACTAAAGGGTAGGTAGCATCTTAATAGTATGAGCCACAGCACCATGCTGCCACCTCGGTATCATTACCCAGAGTCTGAGACTGCCAGTAGCGTGAGCGGAGTGCTCAGCACAGGCAGCACGTCGAGCTCGTCCTCAGCAGCCCCCAGCAAGCGGCCGTCGTCCGTGTACAGCCTGGGCAGCGACAACCGCAGGAGCACCGTCGAGGCTCCCACCTCGGCCGCTCCTGCCGCTGCACCTGGAGCTTCTTTCGACAGGCTGGCGGCGCTGTCACCTGCTGACTTCGAGGCTGGTAGAGCTGAGGCCCTGGCTGCGCTCTGTCGGTGTGTGTTTGGCTCTGCCTCTCATGAATTTTGTTCCCTGTTAATAACCTAGTGTATGAACTGCATTAAGGTCTTTCCTGGTAATCACAGTGCGAGTATTCAAACCGCATAATTTTCATTCTTTGTTAATAACCCAGTATCCCAAATGCATAAATACAGAGTTTTATTAATATTGAAAAGCCCTGAATACACTTGACTGTAGCTGGTGGGCAGACACTCGTTCCACACTGTGAACGATGACCCTCATCACCTGCCTGTGGTATATAGTAAAGGACGCACGGTCGCCTCTTCACATATTTTATACAAAAATAAGAAGATCGTTAGAACGGTGAAATGAGGTAAGTTTTGAACGTTGAAGTGATGATTGTACTAATTCTGAGAATGGAAACGTTCAGGAAAATGTCTGTGAGATCAAACTAAGCGATGTTAATGGAAGGCTTGGCGAAAAATTATGGCCTGAAGGGCATAGTGGTGTGCTTCACTGAGGGATTGTTGCATAGGTTAAATAGTTATTAAAGGTTGACTGTTTGGAAATGTTAGTAAAAGTGCAAAATGTTCAAAGAAGAATGTATTAGCGTTATATCCAGCACTGTTCGGAATCTTTCCGGTGTGCAGCATTGTAAGCAGCGTGAGCACCGGAGAGGAGATCCTTCCTGTGTATCTGTCGCGCTTCTACATCGCCGTACGTGAGGGACTGCGCACTCCCCTGCCCCCACCACACAAGCGGCCGCTCAATGCCAATAAGGTACTACCGATTTTCTACTCTTTTCTATTCTGTCAGGTTACGCGTGGAACAGGTTTAGCTGTGACGACTCCTCATGGGGCGTAGGATAGGCCGTAGGTAAGAGGATTAGGTTAGTTAGGTTTGTCTATTTTATGCTGTGGGAATTGTCGTCCCCAAGGGGACACTGTTAGGTTACCTCAGCTTTAGCTAGGCCTTCGGGACTTCTATCTTCCGTGCCCACTTTGCTTTTTTCCATTTTCATGCCTTCTCCACTGATAATTCTTCATCTTTTCTTCCTTTTTCTTTTTAACTGGCTGTTTCTATGTGAAGGGGAACTTGTGTGGGAACACACCTTGTGCGTAGATTCTCCGTTTTATAAAGTCCATACTAAATGGTCCTTTCTCTTTCGGTGCAAGATAGTCTGATTTTCTGAAGGGCTGCTATCGTTACTACTAATACTTCTATACTGTGTGAGGAACGAATGACTGTCGTCTGTTGAATACATTGATGAGTAAAATGTGAATTACAAATGTATAAGTGCAGTTTGTTTGCTCTGAGCACAAAATCAGGGGAAACATTTTGATTGTTTTATTTTGTTATGCGTGTTATGTTGTTGTGTGGTGGTCTGTTATGTGCGTCGAGTTGATGTGCTATTGTGTTTTTGGGGATATACAGGCCGTCCCGTGCAGCGAGAGCGCGGCGGCAATCCTGCTGAACGGCAGCAACCTCTTCCGTGTGGATCTGGAAGGTGTCATCACGCTCGTTCCCGCCCTCCTGCCCGTGCTCACCGCCGTGCTGGTGGACCGCACTGCTCGTCCTGACAAGAAGCAATCTGATGCTGTGAGTCCAGCTTCGCTTCTCTGTAACTCGTCCTAAAAACTCGTGAAACATTTTGAATTGTTTACGGCGTGCGTCGTTCAGCGTATGGTGCTTTTCTCATTCCCTTACTGCTGCTGAACATTAGCCAATTACAGGTCACTAATATTGGAACGTTGACTCAGTTCTGATCGTGGATCTGGTTCCGAAAACGATTCCTGTATTCTCCTGAGTATGGTCAAGTTTTGTAGACGTAGGCGTGTAAATTGAATGCTGGGTGCCTGTACCTACCGTATGCGCAGGTGTCGAGCAGCTCCTCAGGGGAGAGTGGGATAGACCAGTACTTGGCGCTGAGGCGTGCGGCGACCACCATGCTGCTCTCCATACTGCCACTGCCGCTACACTTCCAGGTAACTTGTGGCATCACTGCGATTACATCTAGGTAACTTGTGGCATCACTGCGATTACGAGTTACAGTTTAGCCATACAAATAGAGACAGGGAGGCTTCACTGCCCAGCTGACATTAGAGGTGTGTGCGCAGGAGCTGACCATCAAGGAAGTGGGGGTGTCAGGCGAGCGCCACAAGCTGGCCCAGTTCCGCCCCCAGCTCCTCAACTTGCTGTCCGCTGCTCTGCAGAGCGAGACTCAGCCCCACACCATCCACACCCTCCTAGGTGGGCCTCTTCTTGTCTGCTGCTGGTTGTTCCTGATGCTGCTGGTGCTAGTTGTTCCTGCTGCTGCGGGTGCTAGTTGTTCCTGCTGCTGCTGGTTGTTATCCCTGCTGCTCCTACTTGTCCTTGCTGCTTGTCGTTTTATTTTCGAAAGCCTTTTTCAGTTGTCAGCTGCACTGTTAGTGCTTCTGTTGTGGTCTATTTTCCTTACGCGTATAACCGCATGGTGTTTTTCCTTTGTACGGTGCGTGTTCGATAGCTCACAATTACTTGAAATTACTTTTTAAGTATCTATTTGTAGCCTTCTGTCATGCGTTAATGATTATTCATATTAACATCACTGTTTATTATTAAAACCCTGTTGTTCGAATGGTGGAACAAACTTAATCTTGCGCTATTCATAAATTACTCTTGACTCCACTCCGTCAATTTCTAACAATAATTTCGTCGTCAAAAACAAGCAGACATATTTTTGAATATGTATTAGTGGTTCACATGATGTATTTAATGGAAGAAATCCCAGCGGTAACGGTAACTGCGCTGGAGAACTTTCCCGTGCAGCGCTGTTGTTTATGACATCCTGATATTCGCTGAAGCGAGCGTGTTGACAGTGCCTGTTCTCGGCAGTACAGCGTCTGGGGTCAGCAGTTCTCCTGCCATAGAGCAGAAAAGCTATTGCGTTGCTGAGTTGTTGGTGAAGTATGTGGCACGGTTACATTCAAGAAGCTATATCACGAATGGGGATCATGTGTTAGTGTTCTCGCACGTTTTTTGTATTTGATTCATCCCCCTAACTTCAGTTCGTCAACAAACTGCATTAAACCGGCCCTAATTGAATGATATCAAATACTGTGAAGCTCTTCCCGCTGCACTTGTACTAATGTTGACAACATAGCAAGCCCGGGCCATGACTTTGATGTTGCGTGTTGTTGCAGGCGGGCTGATGTTCTGCGTGCAAGACGCCAGTCTGTGGGAGGCGATGGACTCAGTGTCACAACACAACTACTCGCTCTCTGAGGGCAGGGACGTGCACACCCCGCTCGGTGAGTGCCTCCACCGCACCGCGCTCCCATCGCTTCCACAGCCCTGACGCGCTCGGTCATGTTGCAGGGTGTAGGTGGTACCGCTTGTCTTCCTCCAGCTCCCCAATGGGTCGGGCTTCTTCGAGTGCCGGAAAAAGATCCAAAGGGGCGTAGTAATATGATATACCGAGGCGCAAAAAGTCCTGAAAGATGTTGCTGCCGAGCGTGTTTGTGATGGTGTTGACCTCATGATTCTTTGTCAAGTGTATCTTCTTGTTCTTAATTCAGGCCGCCTCATCTGGTGTAGCCAGAATTGCGTGATTTTTTGGTCAAAGTTTTATTTCAGCCTTCAGTTTCATTCGCTTAATTTAATCGTGTTTTGTTGGTTGCTTCGATTCTTTATTGATTAATTTTTACAGTTTGTTGAGCTCCATGCATCGAGATTAAATTTTGCTGTTGTTCTCGCCAAGTTAACGCGTGTCGAGCTTTGCCTGACGAAACTAAAGATGTATATCATTGATAGCTTCAGCTTTAGCATGCATGATTCTCTACTTCATATGGCTGTGCCCTAGGGCAGCGACTTTTGAAACACTCAAGTTCTCTTATTATCTTATGCCTGTTGCTCATTAGGTCTTCTTGAACTTTTGAACGGAATGCTTTATTGTTGTAGTATTTAGTGTATCATTTATCATATATATTTCTTTACCTAATTTCAATATAATTTTTTTAACTCTCTCGCATGAGTAAGACGCGAGGTTACTAACTTCAAATGCGGAGCGAATTTCTAAAAGTTGTCAGTTGACTACAATTTTGCCGCATTCCGTAAGTATTGACCACTGGTTGAAGGTGCTGTAAAACAGTGCAGTGAATCCACTCAAACTCTACTAATTTTGTTAATTGAAGTCATTCCGTTCGATTTTACGACCCAGGTCTGGAAGATACAGGATGCTTTTTCGATATTATGTTTTCCTATTTATTATTGTATCGAAAGTTTCTCCTGGAAGCAGTTCATTTTCATTGTAGATGACTTAATTCTTTTACTCTTCCGTATAGAAACGGTTAACAGAAGTAATTTATGACTTAGTACTTTTCTCAGTAATAATGCAAGCCTTCTCAGTGTGAGATTTTGGTTCACAGGTTTGCAAAGTCGATTTTTCACTTTCTCAGAATGTTTGAAAATTTTAATTTTGTGCATCTATGATCATTCGCTTCGGACTTGCTTGTATTGATTATTTTTCTTTTTGCTTGTTAAAACTACACCTATGATATTCGTAAATGACCTTTTTTATTTATTCGGAAATTAGCTTGAAGTACCATAGCAACGTAGTGAACACTTTCAAATTGTACTTGCTCCTAGCCATTGAAGTTGACCATCTCAAAAGTTTCTGAACATTGCTGATTTGTGGCTCAAGTTTCACAATTTCAAATTTGAATGCCTTATTATGCTGCGGAGCCTGACAGCAACCTTCGTTGGCAAGGTTGCGTTCTCGTGTCACGGCTTCTCTTATCCGGAACAAAAAGTATCTCGATTAATTCCAACATGTTTTGACGTTGGGATTTCAGTGCCTCACAACTACTGACGCGTGAGGAATGTGAGGTTTAAGCTTCCTTTTTCTAGGGAAGTACTACCTGGTTACGTGAAAATCAGTGCCTGAGCCGGGACTCGAACCCATACTTCCCAACTGCGAGACTATCACGCTCCATTGTTGTAGCATAACTTTCTCCTTGTCACGAATGAACTTTGAAATATTCGCCTCAACTTGACGTGTGTGGTGATGGTAGTATGTATGGAGGATGTATTATCCAGTGGAGTCGCTCAAGTTACTAAGACGACAGCTAGTTTATTTGCTCCTGAGTGCCGTGTACGCCTCTAACTAGAGGCCAGCGCCGCCTCGAGAACAGCTATTCTGATGTAGTGCTGCTCTGTCCGAGAGTTATATTATGTTCGAATCCTGCAACAGCATGCAGGGTAGTAAATAAAGTCATTATGTACACACACTTGCGCTTAGTTTATTTTTATATAAATGTTAGTGCGTATTTAAGCTCAAAGAAAACTTTAGAGTTTCAGTTTTTGAATTTCCTTCAATGTTAATTTTCCTTTAATTTGATATAGATGATTAGGTCCACTACTGTTTTAAAAATTCCTGGGTTTGCTTGTCCGTAAACGATCTACCATGAACCGCGCATGCCTCAATGCTTGCTTGTTAGCTGAAATTGGTGTTTTGAACCAAAATTGAGGTGATATCAACTCAAATGCTGTTCTTCTGTGATTGCTTTTTTGTTCACAATCTGCAGACCAAACTAAGCATGTTCTCATTTCATGATTTTTTCTTTCGTTCTACTTTTGGTGATCACCGACTGCCTGCATCTTCGGTACGTATGTTTGTTTGTGCATCGTGCTTACCTGGTCGTGCTGACTTGTGCAATTGGGCTGTTGTGATCGCATCATAAACTTTATTGTAGAGTTTTATTTCTTGATGTTCACTTTTATACTATCATTTTCTCGTATCTACTGCATCTAATAAATGGAAAGTTAATTTTTTCATGGAATGAATTAAGCGATATTGGCCTCAATTTTCATTACCTTGAAAAACCTATTACATACGTACATTCGTTTTTTTCGATCGGTTTTTTATAATTATTTAACCCGAGGCTTGAGGTGATATGCTCATGAATGGATACGCGTGTTGGTGTGCGAGTGCCTCAACTTTTGTGTGCTGGCGTACGTGTTTGTGTTGCTGGGCCTGCGTTCTGGGAGTAGGGGGCGAGTCTGTGTCCTCCCTGTACGGGGCGACGGTGGGGGACCAGCAACTAAGCAGCCTGACGGAGGGAGGCTCAGGGCACGTCATGGACAACTCGTCCCTGCCGTCGTCCGGTCCTCCTTCATCTGCCGCTCCGTCCGCTTCTCAGTTGGTCGTCAGCGCCGCTGGTGAGTGTGCCGACGCACGGCGGGCTGCACTGCGGTGTCGCGGCTGCTGCACTGCGGTGTCGCGGCTGCTGCTCCGCGTTAGGCGTGTTTTAGAAAGCACGTTGCGGAGTACGAAAATGTGCCAAGTCTTTCCAAGATTTGCTTTGTGTTATACTTCGTGGTTGTTCCGTGAATGTTAGGTTTGCCGGTTGTATTATGGATGTGACAGTGTTTCCAATTTATATTTTTCAATGATTTTACGTGGTTAACAGGGTAACAGATGAGGTGATGAGTAGGACTAGCGTTTTTTTTGCAATTACTGGGACTGAGAATAGAAGTCGAAACGTAAGTGCGTGAGCGATCTCATATTAATGTCGTAATGAAGTACACTCGAAAATATCTTCAATTTTTTCTATTGGGTAAGTTGGCAGGTTTGAATGTCTTTCTAGGTATGCAGTAAAATTCTGATTCAGCAGATTCAAGTTACTTAATTTCATGGACTTGCAAATTTACTTTTACATGTTCCTTCATTAGAGGAAATGAATCTTGCCGAAAGAAATTGAATAGATTTACGAGCTCTGTTTAAGCTGGAAATTATTCTTATGTGTCTACCGGTAAGTATTGATAAATTCCACATGTGAGAAATTTTCGCATTCTAATTTAGATTGTTCATATATTTACGAAATTCTCCAGTTCTGCTGAGACAGCCCATCAGGAAGCTTAGAGTAGGCCATAAGCAATTGGGTTATGTTAGTTAAGTTTGTCTATCCTATGCTATAGGGAGTGGAGTCCCCAGGGGAGGGGGACTGTTAGGTTACCTCAGCGAGCTATCGGGACTTCTATCTTTCGTGCCCACTTTGCTGCTTCTTTCCATTTTTATGGCTTCTTTGCTGATTATGCTTTGTTTTGTCTTCCTCTTTTGTCTTAACTAGTAGTTTCTATGATTAGTGAAACTTTGTATAAGAACGCATATGTGCATAGACTCCACGTTTTGTAAAGTTCATTATAAATGTTCCCTTGTTTTCGCTTTCTTGAGAAGCGAGAGTCTCTGTACGTCGTTTGGGCGTGCAAGTTTGTGGTACAGTTCTCTTGTGACTCAGTATGACTTAACAGTGGGAGGGTTAAAAAGAAACTTACAAGTTCAATCCATCAGTAGACATACTCAATCACTGAATAAGAGAGTACCTTTTACTGGTTTCTAGGATTTTACTGGTCTAGAGAAGACTGCCACAGCTACTCCGAAGCTATTTGTTTGAGTTATTTTGGCTCGTGAATGTGTGATGTGAAGCATGGCGTTGCCTCGACAGACTGTGGCTCGACTCTGGTTGTGCGTTCGATCTACCTGGTGTGTCACAACCTCATTTTGTCGTGGCGCACGGACGTCAACGTTTCCTTGGCTGGGCTCGAGCTGCTGGCGGGGTTGGCCAGACTCCACCCTCCACATCAGGGTGGGTGCCTAGTGGCGATTGACGCCCTTCCCGTGTTGAGCGTGTCGCTGCAAGGTAGTGACACCCTCGTACCACTAGGTAACTAGCATTAAGGGATGCCCCGATGCACGAAATTCATTGACGCCCTTTTCGTGTTGAGCGTGTCGCTGCAAGGTAGTGACACCCTCGTACCACTAGGTAACTAGCAGTAAGGGATGCCCCGATGCACGAAATTCATTGACGCCCTTTCCGTGTTTGGTCAGTGAGGCCTTCCAACTCGACGTTCATCGTTGAAAACTCACTTTACGTTATTCGTTCATGTCGTGAGTAGGGTGCGTAGTTAATAAGTGAATTAGTGAATTGCGCGCGAAGATTGCCTACTCATTCAGCGAGGCAAAACTGGTCAAAACATCATTGTCAACCTGTCTGGTTGGAGTGTACCTCCCAGGACACAAATCGAGTGTGCCTCTGGACGGTAGGGACTTGGTGTGTGGCTTGCATCAATGAGTCCTCCACTTCGTGTTGCGGCGGACGTAAGTTATGCGAACACTTATGTCTTGCTCTGGCGTATTTGCATGAGATTTGAATTGTTCATCGTGCTATATTCAATTTTAACCTCATTTGAGCTGTTGTGTGATTACATTTTTTCTTCAGCTGTACATTAGACCTAAAAATGAGTATTTTTAGGTAACACCGCTGTATTACAACTGTGAGAGTATGTTTTCGATAACTCTCCGTTTCCTGGGCACGATGAATACCAATTTCCTTCTAGGGCTTTTGCCGTGACTTTACCCATCACTTGACCCTGCGGCGTTGTTCACTTGCTGTTCGCAGACTGGCTGGAGAGCAAGCGAGCGGTGAAGTGGCTGTGCGACTACATCGTGTACCAGTGCAGCAGGCCGCCCCCTGCACACTCCAAGGTACTCTGCTTCTGCCCTCATCTGCGTTCCCTTCCGTAACTTCTTCGCCTCCCCATCGTTAAATTTATAAAATAATTTATAAAAGCATTTGGGAGGTTAAAGTTATAGATAATTATGGGTAATGCCGCGAAAAAGTTACACTGGAATGTTATGTACCCATTTATGCTTGACGAACTTGTTTAAGGACGATTGTTCTTCTCAAGTTTTCTACGAGTTGTAGTTGATACAATTTATGTTGAGTGTCCTTAGTGTCATGTGGTCGTAAAAACCATTTCCATGTTAAATTTTGGTTCCATAAATCTTGCAGTTAATTTATTGGAGTCCTCTTCCATTTAGGTTGAGCATTAATTTATCTTTTAACTCCCTAACTGTCAGCATGGATGGGTTAACGGGGGCTCTGTATTGGGTTATTCGGCAAGTCAATGTTTTGGCTCGCCAAGTAGTCTACCAGCTCTTCTTGATTAATTTTATTTAGAAACATAGCCTTAATTCTCTGAGTTTAGAATGGTAACTTATAGACTGCATATGTGTATTTCTTCATGAGCGGAAGAAATATAACGTATGTATTGATGGAGCTTTGTTCGAATGCAATTGATATTGTATGATCGTTGGAAAGTAGTGTCTTGTTGCAGTTTATTTATCGCATGAAATGAAGTGTGTTGATATAACATTGAAAATTTTCCCATTTACTCTTAATAATTTAAAGCTTTTTTGGAAAGAGCCTGCCCATGTAGTTTTTAATATCGTAATTGATATTTATTTATTCATTGTTACTGCCCCGGTACTAAAGTGTTCATGATGCGTGCGTCCCCCAGGACCTGCACTCGACCATAGTGGCGGCGTTCCAGACGTGCAGCGTGTGGCTTTTGTCGCACCCGTCACTGCTGCTGGACCAGGACTGCCTGGCCACCCTCCTCGAGGTCATCGAACTCGGCATCTCGGGTGCCAAGTCCCAGGTAGCGCCTTCTCTCCGCTGGGTGCCTCATACTCAGCTCAGAAGTTCTGCATTGTCTGAACAATGTTCCTTGTGAATTTTTTGAGCATGAAATTTCCCAGTTCCAAAAATACTGTTCGCTGTATTTTAACTTGGATTGGTGATTTGGTTGTTGTGTTTGTGCAGAACAAAGGCCAGGTGATCCTGAAGCACGAGAAGGCCCTGAAGCCTGCCAGTCTGAGGGTGCGGGACGCTGCAGAGGCGCTGCTCTCGTGCGTCCTCTCTCAGGTGTGATCCTAATGAGCAGCCTGTGGTAGTATTCGCTCTCCTCTTCTGTAGTTATTAGATTATCCAAGTTTCTGGATTATTTTTAATCATCTAAGAGCTATGCCAAGGCTCCGAAAAGATGAATGTTGGTAGTAAATATCTCAACCATATAGAGCTCACGATTAAATTTGATAAACTAAAGATGAGATGATATATCATCGATTATGAGGCCCCGGTATAATTTTATAGTGGAATATCTCTAGATGTTTGTCATTGCCCATTAATTTTAACCTAGCGTTGATTCTTGGCTACTAAAAACATATTTTCTCGCCTTGCCAAACATTTTGTCTAGTCGCCGCTTGATATGATCAGAGATGAGTACACTAGTTGCTACCACTCGCCTCTGACAGCTGGTGTGGTGTGCAGGTGGGTCGTCTACCGGCATCGTGTGGCGTGGAGCTGGTGTCGTCACAACTGGACGAGTGCCTCCTGCTGCAGCATTGCAACGCTTGGAGCGCTCGGGATCCGCTCACGCTGCAAACTGCCACTCAGCACTTTAGGTCGGCGCTCCATCTTTGACTTTTCTCATCAATTTAACTGTTAACTGTTTTAGACTAATACGTATCTAAAAATTAGAACGCGGTTGGCTTAATTTAATGTTAGAAATAATTCATCATATCTTGTTGAAGAGCTGAATAGTTTATCACTGAGTTATGGGTAGTTATATAAGTGCTACGTTATGACATCATGGATTATAAATAGTGTAAAGTTCATCTTTTTCGATGTGGGAAGACAGTATTTCTATATGTATCTTTATTACCAAGTGTAATCAGAGTTTTAGCTCAAGAACGTACGTTAGAATAATCAAGGTAAACAGAGATAGGTTTCAGAAAGATCTTTGATCGGATTCCCACACTACAGGCAATCGGTTACTCCAGTGAGATATGGAGGGTGATCAGTGACTGAAGTACTGATGTCTGGAGTAGTTGACGACAGGTGAGGCAACTGAAGCTGCGTGTTGCAGCATGTGCATGCTGTGAATTAGAAGTTGGGGAGAGAAAGTTCCACATGAGCACAAAAACTGTAACTATTTAGAAGATATCGCCAGAAATATACACATGAAGTTAGTGAGGATTGGACAAAAATAGTCCAATTCGAATGAAAAGAATAGTTCCCAGTAGCGAGACTTGGTTGTCATTTTTCCAGCGTATCCCTACTCCAGGTAGCAAAGTTTCCAGCAGTTAAAAGATAAAATAAATTACTTTGTTTCCGATGGTATTGCTTGCAAAAAGCATCATTTGCTTGTGGAATTGTAGGTTAAAGTTTTAGAATGAGACTTTTATTTTCATATGTATCAATTATGAATATGTTGCAAGTTAACACGTACATGAGCTGATTGGACGTTTCGTTTGTTTCACCGTATGATTGAGATGAAGTACATATTTCGTGTAACGATTTCAATTAATCAGAGATGACGCATGTGTCACAGGTACTACGTGTCTCAGAACAGCACGCTGCTGGCTTTGCTGGAGCAACCGCTCGGTAACAATCAAGGTGAGCTGTTTGCTTACCTTCCTCTTTTTCCTTGTGACCTGACTTTTTCGGAGACCGAGCTCCAGCGCTACTCTTTATTCATATCAGTGGGGTTTTCCATAGCATTGTGAACATAAGGCTTTGTTCTTGCTTGAATTTTGAATGCTCCTGCATTGCTGTGTTTAATTGCTTATCTTCAATTGGCAAGAAAAAGACTCGAATCAGTATTTCATTGATTACTTGAAGATGATTTTTATTCGATACATAACTTTACAGAGGTAGCAGAGTTTTTATGCAATTAGATATAAAGTATCAGAAAGTCGATAAAAACTAGATAAAACAAATGAAGAATAGAGTTATTTTAATTTAAAATAAAAATGGCTATTTTGTAGTACTGGTTAGTTGTGCCTCTTAAGAGCATGCACAAGAACTTGCTATTCTTTTCTGTGAACGCTATTTTGAAGCCTAAATCTCGTTCTGTCACTCACTTGAAGCATCATTAACTGACATTAAAGTGCACCTAATCCTATGAGCAAAGTTTTCTGAGCATTCAATGAGGTGCACTGAGATCCTATCGTTCGTAAGCAGCATCTCCAGGAGGGTACACCGACGAAAATTATCTCGGGACTTGAGGACTTTGATAATCGGATTCCCACACTACAGTCACGTTGGTATTTTGGTCGCCTATGTTTTTTTTAGCGTCACTGTAGAACGAGGCTTTTCTCAGAGATACTTTGAGGTTCATTCAGCAGATACGGCAATTCTACTAGGGACATCCGGTTGTTCTACTTGTGATTTGAGTAAGCCTTGTATTTCATTTTGACATTTTACTTTTCAACGAGGTTGAAAATGAGTTTTATCAGCAAAATGCTGTTTGAGTTCAGCAGATTTTTTTGTCTCCTTTCTCTCTGCGATTTCTCGATACGAGGTGATCTGTATTGGTATAAACATTCTCTCGAACTAGAGGTATTGCCTTGGCCTCCGAAGCCTAAGAAGAGTTATAGCAGTGAAACAGCTGAGGTGCCACGCGCTGTCGGGCCCGTAGAATCGTTAAGAATTGAGATGATATTTGTTGCATATTGTTTTGGTTCTTGTAATAACGTCATGTTACTCTGCGAATGCATGCCGTATATATTTCAATGATAAATTCACTGATTTTAGATATAGAGGGAAAACCAAGGCTATGAGTGGAGGAAGGTGCCTCGAACAAAAGTGAAATGGTAGCATCACAGGGCTATATTTGGCCAGTATAGAATTCAATGAAAACGTTTTCCGTTCGTATGAGTTTGCAAAACGAACGAAGCATGCAAATTACCTGAAGGTAACATTTTACTTTTGTTCCATTTATCAAGGGAAACCTGTTTCTCATGCTTTTTTGAGTAATTTATTCAAAATTTGTCAAATAAGATAGTTTATCGACTACTTTTCTGGAATATCAGCCCTGTGTAACATGGCGATTGCTACTTATTCATGCCAGTGACCGACGCTTTACTTGCAGACCCGCAGCCGAGCGTGACCGCCATCGTGCGTGGGCCGTTCGGTAGGAGCGTGTGGAGCTTGCAGCTGAGGCACCTGCCGAGACACCGCTCAGCTCCCTCCCACCACTCCACCAACCCTGGCCGTCCTCTCCCCCTCAACGACTGCGGCGTCAAGCATAACGTCAAGCCGCACTATTTTCCTGACTCTGTCGACAGGATTCCACTGTGCAAAGCGTGAGTTCGTTCGAAAAGCTTGTGTGAATTCGGAATATTTTAAAACGCGCTTGTAGGCTCTAAATGTGTCATTAGCTTTATTTTTTGAAGCATTGTTTGGATCACGTTAACAGGGACACAGCATTTCTTTCCAGTGCTGAAAGGGTTGTAATTCTTTGAAGTAATTGCAGGGTAGAGAGTCATTTTAAGTTATTGACTTCCACCTTTCTCATTCAAAACATGCGACTGTGGTTGAAATCCTTACTGACCATACTCGCTGCATTCATTCCTCATGGCCATTTTCTCAGTACATGTTTCTGAAAATAATGACGTGCTACGGAATAATACACTTCTGTGTGTAAGGAATTTTTGTGATATTACCCTCAATTGATCAATTTTTTCACTTTTCTCACTATTTATACAACATCGTCAAACGCACACTCTGCATCTCACACATGACTCTTTCGTTTGGCTTTTCAGTGACAAGTCTATACCTTCACTCGAGAGTGTCATCCATGCCACAGAGAAGTCCTCTGAGGATCATGAGAAGCTGCTCCAGATTTTGGAGCACCAAATGGCGTTTGAAGACCAGCTTGAAGAGAAGGTACGAGAACATACCGGGCAACAATGAAGAAATATCTCACTTGAATAATTTTGTAAATTATTGGTAATAACGTACGTGCCTTATTATGGAGAGATGTACTGTATTACGCACTTAGCGGTTAAAATTTTACTTGAATTTTAACTTTTTATAGAAATTATCTATGGTATGTAATGTTCTTTTTGTTCTTGGCAATTAAGTGCTATTTCCCAACTCCTTTTGATGCCAAGCAATGGAAAATGCCCATTATTCCTATGGAACTTTGCTTTTGTGTTATACTTGTATCATATCTATTCTTGGTTATATATTTATTGAAGAAAGGAAAATTTTAAAATGCACTCACCTGACCACAAAAGCCAAGCTCAACTTATAAATTTTCTTTTCACTTTGTTTAGCTCCAATCGATAAATTGAGGTCATCACCCAGGAAGATGGCAGAAGCGAAATTTTGTTACGTATTATCATTAGTGCAAGATGAAATACCCGTGATCGACCATAATCAATTGTTGTGGTGCAGGCTGCCGGTGTACTGATGGCCAAAGGAGAGAACTGGGAGTTTCTCCTTCTGGTGGTGTTTTATTTTCTTGGTTTTCCTTGCTTATACAATAGAAAGGGCAACAGCTTACTCTGTGCTAATTAATGAAAGTACAATTTAATGCTCGTATTTTATTCAATGGATGTCGAGATCCATAGCCCCTGTGTAATAAAAATGTGTGAGGGTATTCAAATATTTTGCCCTCGTCATTGTCTTTAGTCAAATTCCCAGTTTGAATTTGTAGCTTTAAAATTTGCCTTTCATTTTTTTCAAATTTTACTTCTGGTATTACGTTGCCTTTAAAATGTGAAGAGGTGCTCGTGAAAAAATTATTTATTGATGTTGTGCTTCTTTAGCATTGGGATGAAAGGCCTGTGGTAAATGTGAAGAAATATACGAGGAATAAGAAATATACTTCAACCCCCAATAATCCACATCTGTTGAATAAAAGCTCAACCGAAATAGTCAAATTAGACTTAACGAGCATCAGTTCTACTTCAGACGTTTAGTGAACGAATACCGTTCCTCAGCTACGTCTCGCACCTGATTTCGTAAGACTCGAGTGAGAGCGGTCCATATCATGCCTGGATGGTCTAATTAGATCGTGCTCTGAGTAAAACCTCACCTCTTTTACACAGTGTTGTGCCATAGTTTTGAATATGAGGCATTGAGTTATGCGGTGGGCAGCATTGCGTAGTGAGATCAGCCCCCAATTGATCGATATGTTGCAGGCAGCGACGGACATGTGCCATAGTTTTGAATATGAGGCATTGATTTATGCGGTGGGCAGCATTGCATAGCGAGATCAGCTCCCAATTGATCGATATGTTGCAGGCAGCGAGCCGCGAGTGTGAGGGTGAGGAGGAGTGTTCTGCCCCTCCAGTGTGCCAGGAGTTCCAGACGGCGAGGCTGCTGCTCACGCACCTCGGTCTGCTCTCTGTGGACAGTCTCCAGGTCCGCACTTGGAACAGAAATTTGCCAATTTTTTCGGTAGCGCCATATGTAAAGATAGCAAAAAATAAGCCAAATCTCAACACTGATCTAACTGCCTTTGCTTTATCTACGTAATAACCTATTTTATCCTTTTTACCAGGTGAGGTTGTTTTATTTTTGGGAACTGTTCGATTAGAAAGTTCGTATGTTTCACCGTAGAGGTATGTTTTGTTAGATTATTAACGGTATAAAAATGCATAGACTTCATTTTATTGTTTCTCGTAGAATTCATTGATAAAGACGTATTAGTCAAAACCAGCTGGTCTGAGGGCAAAAATATATGATTTTTTATCGCGACTCACGTCTTTTTATCTTTATGCATTGATTCTAATGGATAGCGTCCAGTCACATTTTAACATGTCTGCTGTTGTAAGTTTCCTTGAATATCAACACCAGTGCTTTACGGTCTTCTTATTGAGGCAACTTCCTTCTTTGTTTAGATTCAGGTGATTCCCATGCACTGGAATAGTTGAATTATTATATTGGAAGTAACGTTCCCTGTTTTTACTTGCTGTGTTTATGAGAAGCACTTTTTTCAGGGTAAAATTTGATGAGTTCTAAGGAGTATTTTGTAACGCTTATCGGTAATAGCACCAAACTACACTGAAAACTGTACAATTTTCTCTTTCTTATGGAATTAATATTTTTTATCCGTAGGTTTCTCATGATTTTCTTAAAAATGACCCCTAACACATTGGCTTCAACGTAAAACTGTTGAGTACTTTCCAAATATTGAATAAATATTTCTCCCAAGACATGGACTTTCGTCTAACAGCATAGTTCATAAGTTTAACTTATCTCTTGCAAGCGCTGAATGATTTAGAGACGCACGTTCGAAAGTATTCCATATTTTAATTGATTTGTTGATGTTCAGTGCGTGGGCGAGGGCAGCGTGCCTGACTTGGTAGAGCTGGACTGCTCGCAGACTGGCTTCGTCAGAGACTTGGAGGCGTTGGATGCCACTAACAACCGCAGTGTGGACACCGTGCACGTCTTCTATGTTGCTGCCGGCCAAACCTCCCCTCAACAGATACTCAACAATGTCGTGAGTTACCGTTTGGAAAGGCTTAGAATGCTGACGAGCTCGATCGTAAGATCAAATCATAACCTACCTTTGTGATATCCCGCGGAGGTGTCGAGTGTAAGCAGTGATGTGCTTGATCTGTTACGATAGTGAGCTAGATAAAAATTCCTAGTAATCTACTCTGATAATTTTAATTTATTTCAATAAGATAAGCTAGGAACAGCATCTGCTTGTTCTCGTTCGCTTACCATAATTTATTGGATCCATCTCCCGCAATCGTTACTCATTCTACTATATTCAGTTATAAATCAGTCATTTTCTCACTTTTAACTTTACTTTTTCGCTAAACCATCATTTATTCACTCATTCCTAAACTCCTTTAAAGTACCTGACCATGGTAAGTTAACAGTTGGGCCATATTCCTTAAACTCGCGAATAATTAAACTAACGGTAGAGCGTGGCACATTAACCTGCGTAGAAACCTTCTTGCACGATGTTCCTTGAGAATGGAGCTGAACTATTGGCTTCCGAAGATATTCTGAGACTTCTATGACTTTCGGCTAGACTTTTGGGTGACTGTATGCTACGACGGCTTATCAGTGACTAACCGTCTAATGCCATGCCAAACCAAGTTAATTTTTCATCTCAAAACCGCTAAAATGTTTTACAAGTAATTCAGATACGATGTGATGGGAAAAATAGCATAATTATTGTGTGCATGTTGTTTCACAGAAAAATTTAAATACTTTGGTTAATTACAATCCATGGTTTTAGTATATTTGAAGCCGTTTACTTTTATCAAGGTCATTTTGTTTTAAAAATTTCCCCTTGTCAACTAGAATTTGTACTCTGTTGGTTTTAGGTATGTTGGCTTGCTAAACGTTTGATGGATTTTAAAGTGAGCAATTATTTATATCCCCCGACTGTATGTATGTATTTTGTCTTTGAAATTGTTTTTAAATTACTGTTTTTTTTAACTGCACATTTTCATACTCAAAGTACTTATAAAAAACATCGGGGTGAGCTTAATTTTTAGTGCGGATTGATAGTTTCATTTAATTTATATTTAGGATATTCTTTCTGAAATAATTATTTCTTAGAAATCGTTCTCGGAACCAGTTGAATTCAGTAAGAAATTTCAACATATTTTCCGCGGTTCTTCTCTCCTTTAAATGAAGGTTCGTTTCTCTCCTTTCCTCTACACTAAGTTTGTACATATCCTAGTTAAACATTTAAATTCAAATATTAAGACGTAAAGCTGGGGAAGTGTTGGCACCGCCCAAGTGATGCTGGACTGGTGTCGTGCAGGTGTCGGCGAGCAGCGTGAGTGGCCACTTCATGGAGCTGCTGGGTGGCCTCGGTTGGCCTGTGACGGTCGCCTCACACCCCGGCTGGAGCGGCCGCTCCAAGCACCTCCAGCAACTCTTCTCTCAGCAGCACTTAGGTTAGACCACCATTTTCCAATAAACTTCTAGATCTGAGTTCAGGATAAGGGCAAAGAGAGGAAATTATCGTCTTTTCTTGGCCATTATTACTGCTTAAATTCAATCAGAATTATTCATGAGAATTTCTCACAGTCATCATGAGTTGTAATGTTGAGACTTTTTGTTGAAGCTAAGACCGTCTAACTCATCTCCCCTATTGACTTAATGCTCCATTTTACTATGAGAACCAAAATTTCATCTTTAGATTAACATTTGATTTCTCTGTGGTTCTAAGTTGTGTGTGGAGTCGGAAAATTTAGCCAATTATTTTTTTACTGATTTTAGGCAAATACAGTATGGGGAGTGGCAAAATGATTGAAAGGCTATCATTGTTGCATAGCTGTGGATTTTGGGGAATAGAACCGTAGCTTGAGCAGCTATCTCTACGACGCCATTTCAGTATTTTAGAGTACAGCTCAGTGACTGCCTAATTTGTCGTAAAGGTAACGTTACTTGACCCGCCTGTTCTTCGGATCTCAGCATACATCTGATTTTCTCTATTGAGGTGTCTCAACCCTTGAAGTGGACGTAAATACATTAGCGAACGAATAACATTAGCAAGCCTAAAGGAGCCGGGTGTCCGGGGATCGCTGTGATCTTGTGTAGGGCGTGTTTTGGGAAACTTCAACGAGTGATTGAAAGAGTTGCAGGGCTGAGAATGGACATCGCTTCGCTTGGATGATCTCTTTTTCTGTCGAGATATCTTAGATTTCAAGATTTGTTACAATAGATGTTATGCAACTCGTTTATTCCGATGTATTGAATAAATGAATAAGCACCTAAAAATCATATCACAATAATCCTGTACGAGTATGTAGGGATCTCAAGTCCTTCCGAGCTACAGCTGAACTAAATTGGAATATTTGGTGTGCATCATTTGTGTTCCTATAGCAAATTACACGATGGTGCTGTTACTGACGAGCGATATGAGCAGGTGAGGTCCGCTACGACGGAGGAGGGGAGTACTGCGGCGCTCAGCAGGCCATCTACTGGAGTGACGCCAGCAGCGAGCTGGCTTTCCTCGTGCCTACGCCTCACCACGCCGGTCTCGTGCCAGGTCAGGTCATCTGTTCGGCATGTGGCGCCTTTTTTGTCGCATCTCCTCGCTTCAACTATTTACTGCTAAAACGGGACGCTGGCCTCGAGTTCCCCTGTGCACTGATTCTTCTGTTGTTTGGTGTCATTTTTACTGGAGTATTAGAATCGACTGTTCCGTGCTTGTTTCTGGCCTACGTATACTATTACGATTACAGCTTTGCCATATTAGAATGTTATAAACTGAACCAGCGATACTATATAGTACGTTCTATTCGTCAGTGTCACTTGCTTTTTAGGCTGGATAATACCCATGCTATGCTGCGGATTTCCATTCTATTTGGGGTAGTGACACAACTTGTTAGAGTGAGAGATGCAGAGGTACGTTAGGTGTGATAAGCTTGTAGAAATACGTAGAGAACGAGGAAGAAATAAGATGAATTGGACTTGCGGCGTAAATGGACGAGCATCTTTTACGTGCCTAAATAAAGAAAGAATGAATTAATTATCAGCTAGTGGAGCGGAGATGCGCTTGAAGAAGGCTTAAAGAAAGAAAGAAAGAAAGATTAAGTTCGAGGGAGGTGCGCTGGTTGTATACCGATATATGATAATTATGGAGGTGGGCTACAATGAGCGCTGGAAACAGTTGGGAATAAAGAATTTTCCGCCTTAAGGTTTCTGACAGCAGTGATTGAGACTGGTCAAGCATTATGTTTTTTCTTTTCTCTTGATGGTTGCAGAAGTTTGCATCGCTATCAAGCGTAGCAAGGGTAAATAAATGAGACCTACGGACTCAGTTACTGATTTTTAGAGGGATTTCATTTCCAAAACTTTTCAATATGTTTAACGGAGCATAGCTTTGCTTCGATGGTTGAGTGAATACTTCGACTTATCTTTTCGGTCACCTTCTCCATCTCGTTATGTGATGTCCGGAACGCTGAGACTCATTATCATTTTTATTCCCGTGCAGGAGATGGAATATCACTAGAAGGGGACAACACGAGTGCTGGTAGTGACAGTTTAAGTGCTGCTGCCTCTGCTAATGACAGGGACGCGTCATCGCCCTTCTCCTCCCACACCTCACATACATCCCAGGTATTGGCGACTCGCTGACCGTGAGAAGCAGGTCGTATTTTGGCTTGTCTCACTCCTTGGACATGTGAGGAATTTGAAACATCAATGTGCTGAGGTAAATTCTCATTGGAAGGTGTTTGTATTTTTAATAATTTATTGCAGTGTCTTCATAAACTTGGAGGATTCTCACGGGGAAGAATGTACCAATTGTATGAAAATATGTTGCATAGCGTAAACTGAATTTTGAAGTCATAAGTGAATTTAGGTGTTTATATTTAGAAAGATGACAATAGGAATTGAGTGGTGATATTCATTTTTTTTCGCAAGTTGAATGCATGGGTAGGACAGCGTCGTGGTATAAGACGTCTCTTCAATGGAATAAACTGTGTGTTGGGTTGTACTGACGACCACAGATGGTATTTACGTAGTCTTCAGTATGGACGTCAATGCTCAAATGATAAAGGATGAGAAGAAAATTGGCTTGAATTCTTGTGATGCTCTTCGCCATAGTTGACTAAGGAAATTCACCAGATGTCAAGCCGTCGGTTCGGTCGCCAAAACACTGCAGCGTCGGGGCACGACCACAAAGTTCTCGTTGTGTGGCTGGAGAACTACAGCGACTGGACTACTTTTCCCGCTTGTGAGTGCTGGCTGCGTGGCTCAACGTAGAGCCCTACTCCTTCTTGGTACTATTGGTGGCTATCATGGTTTTTTTGTTCATCTGTTCTCAACTTTCCCTACCTACAAACATGCACCTTACCCTGTTAATATTTCCGTCAGTAAAAAGTGATACATGGGTACATTTTGGATACGAGATCGATGGAATTTCGTTCAATTGAAATCAGTTGAAGTCGAACTGTTCTCTGCAAATGAACTATGTATGATTTTTAAGTTAACGCTGAGAATAAAATAAGGGGACTTATTAAATTTTGATTTATATGCCATTTCAAGGTATATAAGATTTCAATTTGGAAGCATAGTTTTTACGTGCCTAAGGAAAGAAATCACCAAATGTCCAGCCGTCAGTGCATATCTTCTTCTTTTTATTATTTTTTCGATTCCTTATGCTTTAGTAAAGTGAAGATAGGCTGACTGAACTCTGGTGAGTGCTAAGTTTGCTCTATTGTAGGAATAAAAAATTCACCAGAATAGAAAGCCAGAGCTTTAGGGATTGAACGCAAGCGCTGGCAGATCTTCGAATACTTTTCAGGCACAGAAGCATAATTTCAAGTGGAACATTTCATCTACGGACACCGTATTTTGACGGATATCGGATGCAACGGAAAAAATCTGTTGGTTTGAATGAATGTTCGTTAACGGATAATTTATCTTTCTCATTAGTCGTTTATGAGACATTCAACTCAAGAGTTCAAATTTTTGTATACCAGGATGTCCTCATGTCCACATATTGATGCCTATAATTATAATTCTCACGTCATTTAATGGATATAAAGATTATTCACTGACTTGTGTCACTGTTGCTGATTTCCTTTTCTGATATTGTTTCTCTGATGAGGAAAATGCTCTTGAGAATTTAAATCCATGAATTTACTCCCATCTAATTCCTTCAGTGTGTGAATGAATAGTAGCAGACCAAAATGTATAAATTTGGCATAATATTACATGTATAGCATGGATTGACACCATCGTGGCACTGACGTGACGCCCTGTGAGCAGCGGCGATGCTGCCTGAGTGCACTACAGGTCTCGAGAGCGCCGGCTGGCGGGATCGCTCACCTCCCCTCGTGTCCATCATCTTTCTTCACCCTCTCGAGAGTGGCCTTTTTAGGGTCAAACTTCAGTCCTTCGGTAACAAGTGAGATTCTCGAAGGAAAATGTTTTCTGTTTGCTGCCATGATTTATTTTGCTTAGCATGTATTCAAACACTAACAGCTCAAGTATGACATTATATTCTTATTCTTCACAATGCCTGTTGCCGTTAGTTTTTGAGTGATTTTAATGAGTAAAGTAACACCTGCAACTGTTTTAATTTATTTTATTACCCGCGCAGACTGAACGTGGCAGGCCCGCTCGTGTCGGGTCAGGTTGTGAGTCGCCGCGTGCTGGGCAGTCTGGTGAGGCAGACCGCCTTGAACATGGCCAGGCGACGGCGGCTCGATTGTGATAGGTAAGATTGAAGATAATTCGGTTTGTTCCACGCGTTCTCGCCCTAAAAGCATGTCGTGCACGTAGCGATGGGTGTAATCAGGGGTACAGTACGCTCGAATCAATGTACCTCAGATCAAATCGGGGTACATGCATATCCGCGAAACTTGAACGATCTTGGAATGCGATTCCAAAAATTACAGTTAATCTCTTTTGGGCAGATGGGTGCTTCAAGTTTTTGAACCATGTACGATGTTGCCTGTAGACAAATCATTATTGGACTACTTATCCACCGTTCCAGTCCGTTGATGCGAGCGCCAACTGTTAGTTCAGTGGGCTCAGTGTGTGCGCAAATTCACTGTAGGGGAAATGAAGCCATCACTTCATTAGAAATCGCCGAGGGCAGAAACTAAGTTGATATTATTCGAATGCAGTCCGTTACAATTAAAGATGTTGCGTAGAGTTAAAATATTACGGAAGAGGTAATATCTTGCGTATACAAATATTGCTTGACCTAGCGTTCATAAATTAAGGCAATGCATTTTTTCAAGATATTGAATAAACGATGACCATTTTCGTTGTAAATTTGGGCATAATTCTTCCCAAAGATCTAGCAAGTTTTTATTACCCAGTGTAGAGTTTTATTCTTAATACTAAAGGTGACCGCATTTAAAATCTTCAAAACATGTGATAGAAACATTTCAAGACTCGAGTCTTTAACTAAAAATTTGTGAATTAATCATCCAATTAAATTAGGGGTGTACTGTTTGTGTTTTTTTGTTCCTTCAAGTCTTTGTGAATTTATTTTATTTTTGCCTCAACAGCTACCAGCCTCCCCACGTGCGTCGTAAGCTGCGCATTCAGGAGATGGTGCAAAAATATCGCTTCGACATGACGGAGCCGGAGTTCTACTCCCACCTCTTTACCAGCCCCCTTTGCTGAACGCTTTGTATGGTCGCTCTTGCACTCGTTACCGATGCCATCACCCATCCTTCAGCGGCACGCAGAAACACACGTGACCAGAGCTTTCGCTCGTGCAGATGGTAGATGCTTATTAAAATGATCTGATCAGAAATTCTAATTTATCAAAAAAGTTCGAACAAACCTTATCGAAAACCCGTGGTTTGTCTCACACGGATGCGCACGTTTACGTCTCAACACCAAAGTTAGCTTTATATACTTCGCGTTCGTAAATCTTATTAAAATTTGTTTTCCCATTATTTTATGTTGTGTTAGAACTCTTTATAAGTAGTATTTAATTGTATCTTATGATGACGAATCGTGGAAATTTGTTTCATGTATTGAAGAATAATCGTTTTATTAATGTATTTTATTTTGTATAATTTCATACTGTATCTCACTGGGTAGTCTAGTAGTCAAGCAAAATGTGCCGTGTGTTCACTATGTACTTGTACGCATACATCATCGGCATTGTTTTACTTCTCGATAGAAGTTCTTCAAAATAATGCCGAGATTAGGAAAATCGTCAAGGTATGACATATTGAATTGACAGCTAGGGCTTGCGGGGCAGGGAACGGAGAAGCCTCTCATTTCCCTGTACAAGTTGACTATTTGACAGTTTTCCTCCTGATTGAAGCAATGCCAAGGTGTGTGCCTATATTTATTAACAATTTGCAGAATAGATGTGTCCATGAAGCATTTGGTTTTTCTTATATATTAATCATTTACGGATTCTTCGAGCACTTTATGTATAATCTCTAAAAAAAATTTACTTTTATAATCAGCAATAACTAATCTGCAAATGAATTCAATTGACTTGAATATGATCGTGTTAAATGAGGAACTGGACATCAGATTATTTAATGTTAGCTAATTTATCAGTATTTGTACACTTAACCAAATTCTGATAAATGTAAGCGATTGTTATTCATTAAATTATGCGTTTCTTCTTTTCTATGCTGGTTAGGATTTTATTCAGAGTCTTCTAAAATGCTCAGGAAATCTGACAAGTACGGTGGGAGCTTACAATTAATTACTTTTTTAGCGATTGAACTAGCCCAATCATAATGTACAATCGTTAGCAGAATTTTCTTCATTACGAACTCAAAAATTGACGATACTAGGCATATCTATTCTGTTCCATGCTGCAGAACGTAAAATAATTATTTGACACCAGCTGCTTAATTCATTACACGACACTTTATTACCTAGTTCTACTTGCTGTGTGCATAGTATCTAGGATTAGAGTTTTTATGATCTTTTGCCAGCAGTAGGCAATATTACCAACTGGCTATTTTCAGTTACTTGGAGGGCTTTTGTTTTCAGTACGCAAGTAATTTTTGGTTTTCTAAATAATAACAAAAGTCTCAAATATTTTATTGTTAAATCGATTTAAACTATGTATAAATACTTCACAGAACAGAAGCCATATTAATAATCAGCTATCTCCGTCAGTTACACATATATATAAGAGCATGGACGCTGCCTCCTGACGATAGAGCGTTCGATTTATCGGATTTATGAGAGCAATCACGTTAAATACATTTAAAGGTTACGAAAATGTAACGCATCTTCATTTTAGCGCGACGCAATAAACATTTTTTTCTCAAGCAAAAATCATGGCGATGCATTAAAAAATAAGTTGCAGTAGGAATAAATACTGTAAATGCACGAACCTAAACTTGAACCACTGACTTCATCAACTTAACATCACAGTGATAAGGTATGGTTCGTTATACACGTTTCACTCTCAAATGAAGTGCGAACATCGTGGTCAGGGTGATATGAAGGTGACAATTAAAATTTAACTGTACATCATAAACACTAAGTATGAAATGACGTCAATCTTAGAGATCCATATGCACTTCCCGATTTCGGACATAATATTTTTGCATGAGGAAACAAAAACGAACTAGCCAATACTTTTATCTGAGTAGGGGAGATACTTGGTCTGAGTGAACATGTCACTCATCTCAGATGACAAAAAAGGACGAAAAACAAATAAAATTTGTCATGTCTGACATTCTTTTACATGTAGATCGTTATTTTCTTCCACCGTCTTTCTTCAAATTCATAACCAAACCAAATTAATGTCAGAATAAATAACTTTTTAGATCATAAAATAGATGGCTTTATCAGAACATTAATACGAGGTATAGAAGAAATTTGCATCCATGTATAATCCAAATTTGTAACTTGTAATAAGTGACGCATCCCAACAACGATTCAAATGTTACGAAGTTTTCATACTACGAACAACTCAGAGAACCAAACTTGCGGGTTCGATTCACATGAAGCATCATAAAGCTAGACCGAGTACAAAGGGCGAGATATTGATGGTATAAATTAATGCGTCACTTCCGGCATCCAGTGGCCAGAACAAGGGCAGCAGGCACTCCACAGTTGTTCCCACGGGCTGTTTGGCTCATGCTCTGTTGTTCTCACGCTCCAGCATCTTCACGACGAAATAATTACTTTTACTTCAAATACGATGTAAGAGAAGAAACTAAAAAATACTATCACATCATACGTACGACCAAAACCAATTTCCGTTGCTTAAAACCCCAAAGCTTCCAGAAATTATAGGCCCTTCAAGTTCCTGAATGCTCTCTAGCGACCCTCAGAGGTTTTACTACTAGCATAGTTATCGGCGATTCCAGTATGATCAAAAACGGCGTAGCTAAATCGTGCTGTTTCTACTTATCACTTACGTTTTGCACGTTTCAAATCTGTCTCCATAATCTTATTCTATGCATTAAGAGCTGCTAATGTCTTCAGCCGCCTGAGCTTTATCGCAGCCATCTGGACAGTGATCTACGTTTCTCTATTTCTATTCAAATGAATAACATCAAAAATTATTTTTCGTATCTTCTTAGCAAGCGTACGTCTTCACTGATTATTATCCAGTGAAGCTATTTATTTTTTGTACCCGACTGCGCATCATGCCACGCATACACTTCATTTCTTTAGCGTGCGAAATACATTCATCATTGTCAAATGCTTTAGTTGCAGATGTAATATATGTATCATAGTTGGCACAATTGCCCCTTATGAATTGTAATTTTTTCTACTGAATTTGCAACTGCCTACAAATTCTAGAGCCTGTCAATGCAATAATTCAAGTAAAGTACAAATTCTATGCTTGACAGATGTCACGGGCAGTCCGGACGCTCCAAATGATCGTAGTTTCCAGAAAAAATCATCGCACAAATCTTTAACTACTCTCGCTATTTAGCCTGAGCAACACAAGATAGTGTCTCTCACAATTGATTCTGATATTCCGAAGCACATGGAAAGTGTCTAACGCGAGTGACGGCATTTCAAATAAACCATTACCTATCTGAGCAAGAAAGAAGGCAATTCAAGCAACCGCCTTACACCACATCAAATCTATTATCCGAGTCTTAATCTAGGAGTCGAAATACAGGGCAAGAGAAAAACGGGAACTCTAAAAAAAAATAGAAAAATCTAGTAAAAAATTGTCACAGCAATTGAACCACTCGCTACAGCTGCCTTTAAGAGAGTGTTATTCAAATTATCAATGTTTGAAAGTTACGTACTGTAAATGGCGTCCTCCTCTCTACATATGGTACGTGTACTTTAGCACATATTTATGGCCAGGAACTATTTCCACCTCTGTTGCAGCTCACATCGAGAATGTACGGTAGAGGTAAGGACAGGTTTTTAAGCCGTTCAAAAAATAAGATCAGGAACATTATTCTCATCCGTAAGTTCAAGGAACAAGATCACCAACATTTAAGTAAAGAAAGTAAGAAAAATGCCTCCAAAAATTGTAAAATAGTTTTGAAATAGTTATAAGGAGCTCACCTGGAGCACTGAAGTTTGGGAGCGTCTTTCGGGATGAAATGGAGAAACAAAGGGTCACGTGGATTGGCTGGAGGAAGCCCTCCTTCGAGTTGGTAGTTACTCAATGAAGGGGCCTCATCTGACTCGCCGTGCTGATACTGTACAAATACACCTTAAATTAATACACAGACAAATTCACGCAAATTACGTTAATAAAAAATTATTTTTTGGTTCATAATAGCTTGAATTTTCAGATGAAATTAATCCTTAACGCATCTCAACATTCACGGATTCAACCAAATATCAAAACAAAGTTATCCACATATTCACACCGTCGCGCACAAGCACTGCTGTCAGCGCTTGTCAGTACCAGAAGCTGTCAGTACACTTCGCAAGAGCACAGAGAAGAGGGGACAGAGCTCAGCCCAAGCACACGCGCACCCGTAACTCGACAATGAGGCAGAAGGGAGGCACTGACATGTATAGCCGACGCGTGATGGGCAGCAGGAGGGCCCGACTGGGTCACAGAAGTGACGCTTGCGAGGTAGCCCCGCGCAGGCATACTCAGAGACAAACTTCTACACAGCACCTGGGTCTCCAGTAGTACAACTTCATCTGCAAAACATTAAATAATTAAAAAACTCAACCCTAAAACATGATTAATAAATATGCATCAGCTATCGTTCCCGCTAAAACAACGTTAATTAAAAAAGTATTTATTACACCAAGAAAGTAATAGCATTATATTATGATGCTTGCTCAATAAACATACTCGTACGTTATCAAAATGAATAAAAAATTGAATATTTGAAAAATACCTTTCATATGTAACGTGCAAGGTATATGTTTTCCAGTATCTTAATTCCAATTTGTAAAAATCTATGTAGTCGCTCAAAATAGCAAACTCATACGATGTACCGAGACCTATAAACTGCGCGTGTTCAAGAAAATATAAATTCGTATTTTCTATTTGCAGTAGTTTATAAAACAATTTTTGCAGCAATAAGCACTCCAAGTGCAATGCTGTTCATGAGATTTATAAAAAATAAACCGAAAATATTTGATTTTTACAATGCTGAATTTTACGAATCATTAAAAATTTGGGTTAATTTGAATAGGATTGTGTAGCCATTAACACAAAAAACTATATAAGACACAGATGAAATTACAATGACGATCGAAATTTCAATGTACGAGAATAACACTATACTAAATCATGTATGTAGATAACACACTACTCGTTGAAAGTGTTCTATTCTATAGTTGATGTAATTTTCGAAAACGAACTTGTTCAATTCAGTTATGAATTTGCAATTTGAATGACAAAAAAGTACGTACGAAAAGCATACATCTATTCATTATGATTAAAATAACAGATATCAAGCAGTGGTTAAGTTCTACAATTGAACATCAATATGTTGCCACTGACCTGGCGTGAAATACTCAAAATCTTAACGCTAAATTTCGAACCAATTGTGACTACCGTCACCAATAAATAAAGCTGCAGCTATGTGTATTGTTCGTACACTCTCAAAATTCAATACTTTACTTATGGCTTAGAATTTAAAGCTTTTTTGATATTAAACTTTTCACATTTTATTAAGTACGTCAAAGCATTAAGTACTCGTCAAAAGCCATGGCAGAACTGCATGCACTTTTGTTTTTCTGAAGGAATGTAAAAACTGATGTAAACTTATGTTTGGGGACATTAACTTGCCTAAAGTAAATGCCGGTAAAGCCCAAACTTTAGCACAGATAGTTTAGATTTTTACGCATTATCCTGATGTAATCTTCGTATTTCATTCATCTAGTATTGAAGGTAATTTTTCCAGACCCACTGAAACAAAACCATCCCAAACCATTCTAGAGCCACCTACATGGTTTACATTTGCACAGGGCCATTTGGGAGGATTGCTTCTCCTTCATTGTGCCTAATTTGCTTCACATGAAGTTAAAGAAAGTTTAATTTTTATTTCATCACTCCACAGTACTCGCTCCCAAAAAGCCATTTCCTTTGTCTACGAGTTTTGAGAAAATACAAGTGAGCAGCAATGACATCGCTATCATCGATTTCTTTCACGCGATCATTTTGACTGTTTTGAACAACGTTGCATTACGTGAACACTTTGGCTAATACCAGACGTATTCAAATTTTCTGGTGGGCCCTTCAATCAAACACATAGGGACATATTTACATCGCTACGCAGTTTTTGTATTGTTCTCGGAAACAATTTAAACTTTCTTGTACGCCCAGATATACTTTCAGTCACACCTACCATTTTCAATTTCGTCATAACAGATTCTACGGCAGCTTTAAATGTGTCGTAGCTACTTCCCGACTCGCAAAGTAAAATCAATGATGAACTCCTTAGGGCCATCAGCGCGAGAAAAAATTACACCTTTCGGAGCAGGTGATGTTTTTTGTTGTAAATTTCATGTACATTGAATACGAAAATAATATAGAATGCCTCGGACATTAAATAAAATAGCAATTTCCAATTCAATATTTAAATTATTCATGCTAAAATGTTTTTTCCTAATGTACGAACAATTTAGTCTCAACGCTTGTATAGCTTTCTTGTTATATTTGTCAAAGTTGGTATATCCTTCTGTAAACGAGTTTTTATATTCTGTAAACTATATAAAATACATATCAAAGTATTAAAGATATGAGCAATAAATGCTTAGAACTGAGTAAAAATACATAATATTTATTTTCATACGAATAACTTCTTCGCTAACCGTAAATTCTAATGAGCTGAACTTAATCGCAAAAAACAAACCTGCTTAAGGGCGATGCTGTTGTTGGTAAACCAGCAGGCGACGATATTACCGAAGAAAATGATACAAACGATGACAACAACGCAAGCATCGAGACACAGAAGCAGTAGACTAAGCGATTCACAAGCGGCAACGAAAAATCGAAAGCGTAAAACGGGAATTCGAGCGTCTTTGAACAACCATGAGAAACTCAACAGCGATAAATTCCAGTATTCAAGTTTGAACAAGAATAGAAGGAAAATCCCAAGTACCAGTACATCATGGAATATGACAAAAATTTGACATGACTTGCCATACAAGTAACCGACGAAATCAACACAGGCGAAGCGCAGCCAAGCACAGTAATAAAAGATACTCGACTAAAAAATGAATACAGCTACGAAACAGGCTTCGAATACTCTTTCAGTTGAAATAATTTTGTCCTAATCAAACTACAACACCAATTCTTACTATTTTAACTACATTTAATAAACTACAGCTTGATACACGCGTTGTATTTATTAATGGAAAATCAGTTCTCTTTATCTGCATTCACGTAGAGGAACACGACATTTGATTCTCTCGGTGACATGGTACTGGGAGCTGAGCAATGAACTTGGCTGGCGCGCGAGGTGTCAAGAGCAGGCAGAGCATTCGCTTTTTTTGGGCGTAAGGATGCTGTTTCTTCAACAGTAGCGTCTTTATGCTTCTGCTCAACTTCTATCACAGCTTCATTGATGGCTTCATCGACAGGAGCTTGGGCAGCGAGCTGCTCTGCTTTTTCAATTTCAGCGTATTGGCTGGGCTGACGATCAAGATTAGATCGTTCGCACGGCGCCTCTTCGCATGAAGAACGGTCAGCGGGTTTCATCAGTGGTTCGAGTACATCCTCATCTGACGATTGATCATCGACATCATCTTGTGCGTGAACTTGACAGTTTGTATTACCTCTAATAATTTCCCCTTCTTCATTTTCAGACTGAACTGATCCTAGACAATCGGAAAGGAACTCTCCCGATTGAGTAAGCTTTTTTCGGCCAGCCAATGAGCTGGTTGACCGATTGGGGCTCGCATCACCTTGGACGTCTAAATCTAACTGCGAAGCAGTTCGCTCAACAGGCTCAATTCCGTCCATAGAGTCATCAGCCACCAACTCGTCACGGTAAGACTCCCTGCTGGAGGCACCGCTGTCATCGCTACCGTAGGGCAGATACGCAGAGAGAGCGGCTCCAGCCGAAGCTATTTTAGCACCAGGTTCAACTTTTCCGTTTTTTTCCTGAGCTCTGAGAGGAGTGAGCTCTGTTTCTTCCTTCACGCTTACACCGGACTCGCGTTTGTAGCTCGCCGACTTACTAGATACAGGAGCGACGGGCCCCATGAGTGGCAGCAGCACTGCTAGCAGTAGGACCCAAACGAGGGCGGCAAGCAACCAGTAGCCGTGCAGCCAAAATCCAGGGCTCATCACCAGCGGCGTGACTGCGCCCGGCGGAGTAAGTAAGGAAGGCAATATCCAAAATAAAAAGAGTACAAAGAAACTACCGATCACGAGAGGGTATATGACCGTAAGTGCCAAGATAACCATTAATCTCTCATCATCGCTAGGGAGAAATACACGACTGGTTTCAACACCCATGGTTGTTTCACACACACTACAAGCCTTAAGTATTTATTATATAATACCCAAAAGCACAATCAATACAAGATGAAGTTCACCTAAAATCAGTGCGCTTGTCACACAAAAAGCGGCTCTTTTATTTTATTTCATCAAAATTCTCATTGAAGCAAAGGTCGACTGAAGGCGACTCACTAACTTCGAAGACTAAAAAGAGCAGCGGCAACGGCGGAGCGCAGAGCATCCGCGGCCACGCCAGAGCACCGTCCTGCAATCGCGTTCACAGGATATGCTCTCCGAGATAAACTTCAGTCTCTACACAAGCATCCGCACTTCTCAAGTTTTACGGTTCAAAGTAATTGAAATTTTTCTATACTTTTGGTGCTACAGCACTATTAATTCAATGTGTTCAACGCCTGCGTGGCTTAGAGCACTGACGCAGGAGGCCATAGGCAGTAGGATTCATAAGGTATCAAATTAAGCTTCTATATCAATACTAAACAATTTGAAAAGCATCAAGACGCTTGAAGTCTTATTAACGCATCAAATGAATAAGATTCTAAATATACATACAGAGAGAAGTATATTTTAGCTCAGACTATAGCAAACCAAACAGCAGTGGCGAACAAAAACTAAAAAAATGTTGAGTTATACGAAGAACGAATAAAATTAGCTTAATATTTCCACTGACTTTCTACCAGATTTAGCAGCTCACCAATCAACGATAAATTCCACAGACAAGAATATTTCCCGCATTTCATTGAACTTTTGTTCCAGGGCCATAGCCCTGTCAATTTCGTTCAACATGAGGACTTCACCGATCGGGACGCCATGTACGTATTCGTGAAGCCTGCGGTACATAACCTTCTGTTCGCCTGGTTTAGACCATTCGGGCTGGAGGACACGGGCATTGGGACCCATAATTTCCTGCAAAAAATCCTCGTTAGCGTTGTTCCAATTGGATGTATGCATTGGAATTTCAGTTTTAGTAGGAGAATGGTCAGTGCCCTTGGCAGACAGTGGAGGAGGAAGTTTTGGGTTTCCTCTTTGTTGTTGAAGCTGCTGCTCTAATTGCAGCTTGAATTGCATAGGAGAGTTTATGTCACATTCGGGCTGATGCGAATTTTCAGGGAAGGCAGGTAGGCGAGATCTGGAAGAGTTTGATTGCCATCCTGGGTTCTGATAGCGAGTGGTGTGGCGCTCCCGAAGTTCGGGTCCGATGGAGGCGGAAGCACTGCTGTCAGAATCTGTAGCTTCAACATCAGAAGATAGGGGAGGTAAATGAGAATCATCTGCTTTAGCAATGAGAGGGGGAGGAGGAGGAGGAAAAGGCGCATCAAAAGCTGGAACAGCTGCACTGTGTTTGCCAAAAGGAGGAGGAGGAGGTGGAAAAGCAGTATCGGCATTTGGTTTGACTGAAGGTGGAGGAGGTGGAGGAGGAGCAGCAGCAGCCGCATTAGGTTTAACAAAAGGAGGAGGAGGAGGTGGTGGTGAAGAAGAAGTATTAGGGCGCTCAACTGTTGCCTGCTGTGCATGTCGAGCCAGCAGTTTTGCAGTGAGCTGCTTCTGAAAATCGCCCATCAAGGATCCTTGCAGCAGTTGACCACTCATCGTTACTCCGTTAAAAATAGCTCCCGAGTCAAAGCAAACAATCTTCAGAAGTACAATTGGATTGATTAGTTGCAAAAACAAAAGTACTAAGGAGTATCGTCAAAAATTACACCCTGCCGTTTCAAGACGTTCCTGTTTTCTTTCGATTTGTCTAAATTACGCGTAAGTTCAGCTGAAGGTCCCTCTGCAACAGTCGTAACAGCGTTCTGATCAGAAAATGCCTCCCTTACTGTAACTGGTGCTTCTTCAGAAACGGGAGAAAGACTTGTTGTCGAGTCAAGTCTAACTAATGATAAATATTTATCAAAGGAACGCTGGTCAGGTAAACCTTGAAACGAGTCCTGCTTAGAAAATTTCTTGGCACTGCTACTAGCAGCAATACGCTCATGGGCCAACGACAAATTACTGTTTTCAGTCGACTGATGTGGACCCTCACAAGATAGCTCTAACTCAGACTGTTGATGAAGATCTTTCTCAAGACGGTCAACGGCGTCTAAAATCAGTTGATCGTCTACGTCGTCTTGCGAGATGGAATTCTGTGCCTCCGGTTTAACAGAAGCCCCGAGCTCGCAGTGACGTCCTGAGATTTGGTCTTCGGGAAAATCTTCAAATGCTGAATCGTCTTGTGACTGCTCTACTGAAAAAGCTAAATTATCAAAATGATAGCCTTCGTCATCTACAGATCGTAAGAGATCGGACCGACTAAGGGTACCATATGAGGGTAAGGGACTACTTTCCGACCCAACAAGAATAGACGAATTTGTGGCAGTATTTATAACACCAAATTCTTCTTTATCGAAACTTCCAGTACTTTTCTTCACAGATACATCTTCATAAGAATCCGGGGTCGATGGAGGTTCGGGTATACTGGTTTTTTCACTATTCGCACTCCCATGAGGAGGACGGTGATGTTTAGTAGAATGATTGTTAATATACTTATTTACATCAAAAAGAACACTGACAGGCCGGTTTTGAAATTCGTATACAGACCGTCCCTCAACAGCCCGTTTGTAACTGGAATTGCGAACTGAAGAGCGCTTAAGATTCGTGGAGTCGCTCTTTTGGGATCGCAGTCGCTCAACAACGCTTGAGGACTCCGAGCACGACGAGCTAACGCTCTCACGGGCAGCTGATGGTGACTCAGACAAGTGTTCAACCTCTACTGCTGTGTTCAGCTCACCACTGCTCAAGTCGACGCGATATTCCCCCTTGTCCGAATTTATTTTGGTCAATGTAACAGTGCCGTCTCTTAACGCAACACCATCCAACAGGCCTTCATCAACGCTATAGGCCTTTCGTCTCAAAACAATGCACACTGCGACACCACCAAGCAAGAGCAGCAGCAACAGGATGCCACCAACGATAACTCCGACCAGCAAACGAATGTAGGCGTCTTCACTTTCTGAGTATTCCACGGGTTTGTTATCAGTGTCTGAGCGGTGCCTCTTCAAAGATAAAAGGGGTAAAATGCCAAAGACAAGCAAAGCTGCAGTTGAAACAACGGTGACTGGTAAAAGAACGAGCAACAATACAACCCAACGTGGGATACACACGCCTTTACCTCTATGAGGTAATTCTAACTGCGTATCAAGAGCAAGTTTTGAACGATTTCGGTGGTTCGTTAACGTCCAGAGTTTATCAACTTCTTGCTCTTGATTACTTTTCCTGTTTCCATATATGATAGAAGAGTTGCACGACAAACGAGAATTGCGCGCGAGTTTGGAACTGCGGGGGGAGCCTTCGGGAGGGCTGCTCTCGAACGCTTCGTCAGGGATGGTCTCCGCCCGCGACAACCGCACTCCCAGCTTACGCACATCGTCGTTACTCATGGCTGGGCGAGGCAATGACGCAGAAGGTGGTCAGGGTACCCAATAACTTCCAAATTAATTCTAAGTCGAGGGACCGAAGCATAACTTTACCTCAAGAGAAATGTATTTCAATACAAAGTGCACAAAACGACAAAAAATAAATAATTCCCAATGATTCAAATCGAATCCTAAGTCAGGGCAAAAATATGCAGCACCGCAATCAATTAGGATAAAATCCGGTCTTATCATCGAACAAAGATAAGGCCGTATCAGTCACGCTAACACGTTCAGTAGTAAAGATAAGGGCTACGAATTTCCCTACTCAGAACTCAGAAACTTTAAGAATATCATTTCAAATGAACAAAGAGAGTTATAGAAATTAACCCAAATGAAAGCTTAAACAAATCTAGCACGAAAATACGAAAGCCCTACTTTTCACAGACACGAACTCCGGTGATAGGCAGGAGTGGCTTGGAAACACTAACAATATACCATGACCAACAACACTCGGTTTCACTGCAGAAACGCTCAAGCCTTAAAAAGACAGCCAGTGATAATGCATTCACAAGAGGCTTCAAGACAAGAACTGAAGAGGGATTAGCTACAGGAGACAGGGGGGCACGGCGACGGCTAGGGAAATGCCCAAGGATCGCATTCAGATAAGCGAACAAACAACAGGATACCAAAACTTTACTCGCACTAGCCTGTGCCGATGACCTAATGGATTACACACCCCAAAATGATGACCGTACGATCGCACTAGCAACAAATCTTCAACTATTGAGTACAAATTTACGCATTTTCATCCCTCGAGGAGCCTCAAGGCCCAAGCATGGTTTGAAAATAATCCCAGCTTTTCTTATCGAGTCGATTGAGAAACAATTAGAATATCATCGGCCGCACTCGACAAGTCACTATTTTAATAAATGTTCCCAGTACAGCTGTGTATCTCTACTGAGAAACTTTGAGAGCAAGTAGGGCAGAGGCACTATTCTTGAGCAGTGGTAGTGATAAACCTCGGCACTAAACTGGGTAATTTGACACATGAAATTTGAGATGCGTAAATGAGACGTTTCGTAAGGTGTCACAACGAACAAGTAATGAAGCCTGGAATGGTCTATCAAACGTAACGATATAATAATGATTGATCCTTTTTTCTCAACCTTACAATAGTCAGATCACACATAAGTTCGGCACAACATGAACCAAGTGAATTTATTCACATTCACGAGGATGTACTGACCATTGGATATCTTGAATCAAAGTTCTAAAATTGTATAACGCATTAACCCATGTTTTTTTCGTACAGACACAGTACTCACCAGATAATGAGTGATTCAGACAGATGTAATATCAAAATATGGCAAGATATTCTAACGCTAGTACTACTATAGCATAGAGGTGATATCACATAATTTCGACTATAACAAACTGTTATTTCATGCAATGAAAAATAACTCATTACATCAGATAACTTTTTCACTATTTTTCTTCTCTACAAATTCACTGATGTTTGTGTGGAAGACATCAAGAGCGGTTAATGATTTGCAACATGTTTTGTAGCGAAGCAACTGGGAAGGCGTCATGGCGATTTGGGTGATCACGTTTTGGGTATTCAATAATACTAGCCATCAACGTCGACGGTTCAAGTACCGCACATACACATTTCAAAATTTAAACGTGATTAAGCCCTTGCAATGACAGGCATATTGTTGTAAAACACTACCATAGTTATAAATCAAAATGCACCCGCATGGACTGCCAAAAAAAGTTAAATTATAAATCAAAGAGCATCAGATCTCAACAATCGTCTAACTTAATCAGCCAGTCTAATTAATTGCCGGGTTTCAAAACAGCAACTATTAATTGTGGAAATGTTTTCGCAAAGGTTAGAAGCAGATTTCTACTTCCATTATCACTGAGACAATTGGCCGGATAAGTAAAAATTGAAACAATATTGAATTTCGAAACTATTCTGACATTTTAAGCATCGATTTCGAGTAGAATTAAAGCAATTTTGTAAGAAATTGATAGCCAAACTCCGTATTCATAAATACTTACTTCTCAGCTGCGCCTTGGCAATGTTTGGACTGCAGAACTAAGAATTACATTGACGTCACTGCAAGTGGGTTTAAAATTTACGTCGATTCCCGTCCGCGCCTTACGATAGTGCGCATCAACTAATGCACAGGAATTTGCAAAGAACCCTTTTACTACTTCATTTTTCTCTAAAATTAGGAAAAAATCTCGGTAATAAATCGGAGAAATATAATAAACAATAATTATTCACAAAATATAATATATTAAGATCCACGTATCGCCATTAAAGAAAATCCTCACTACTAAATATTATCACACTTAAGATTCACGCTAAGCTTTCTACTTGGGTTACCAAATTATCACACCAGTCTTTGGAGTCAGAGATTATAAGTTTGACGGCACCATTCCTTTTCACGTACCTGTATTTTGCTTTTGAAAACATTTAGGATTACTGAATCCATACTCAACTGAACCATCATGATGAATACAGAAGCGAAAAATGAATGGAAGCGCGGGAAGCTCAGCAGCTTTGCATCTCTTAACTGTGGTTATGTAATTTTAACTTCATGTGTTTATGGAAATCTGCATTTTTAAAAGCGATAATCTTCCGCTTCCGGATCCTCCACTTTTTCAGCTTATTTAAGGCGTGGAACAATGCCAAACCAAACCCTTACCTCTGGGACAGACAGGAACTCGTTCGCTGGACTAAGCGCGCTTTAATTAAAACTAGTACTTATAATTAACACACACAATGGCTGCACATCGTGCATTCATATATTAATTACTTGCTACCAATGAGGCAATTCTGGTAAATATTAGGATTTCCAGTCTCTAAATTACGAGTTCTTTTCAATTAAATTACCACAAGCTCACGACATTTTTCATTTTGGTTTAATAATACCCTACAGCGAACAGGCCAGCGACAGACAAACCGAGAACCATTCCAGAGACAGCCCAGCCCATTCTCATAGCTGGCAATCTACTAAGCAGTTATAGGACGGCGGGATAGTCTCCAACTAGAATGTGTTCGCTAGTTGAACTCGTGTAATGAGAACTAAAAAGAGAGTCACAATCGATAAACTGACGTAAAAAATTCGAAGCATTTTCGAGCATAATGATATGAAATTCACGTTCCCACAGAATCTTCGAATCGAGGAGCAGAACAAATATTCTGTAAATTTTGCAAACAACTCAATGAAACAGAATTGAATTTATATTGAATTGCAAGAAGCGCAGTTCAACACCAGAGTTCCATTCAAACAGTGTCCGACTGAAGTCAATTTCAATTGTATAGAAGTCAATTGAGGCTCCGAGCAAGCCTCGACGTGAACTGCACGTTCGACCGAAGGAAAGAAATATATGATACAATAGACGTAAAAATGATGCAACTTTACACGAAATATTTGAACAGATAGCACGAAATACCACTCACGAATTTATTCACGCATGTTCAAAAGTTAGACAGAGGGAGACTATTTGGTAAGCAATCGCTTCAACTTAGAGTGAATTAATTGAGTGATTGACGCGTTGAACTTTTTTGAACGTAAGATGATATTATTAATAATACTATTTACTTATTATCTTCATAACAGTCATGAAGTTTCAATTGATAACGATTGTGGAAGAGATAATAGACAGAATTATCATGGTAATCTAATTCACCATCATCATAAAATATAGAAAATTAGGGGAAATCCCTAGTAAAGGAACTACAATCGAAGGCAATGAAGGTTCAATTGATAACGATTGTGGAGGAGATAGTGTACAGAATTATCATGGTAATCTAATTAACCCTCATCATAAAATATAGAAAATTAGGGGAAATCCCTAATAAAGGAACTACAATCGAAGGCAATGACGAGTCGGGCAATAATCACAACGAGATGAGAGAAATGTTACGAACAAAGCAAGAAGCCGACTCGGAGCGTTATCACCACCGGAAACTAGAACATCGGGAAAACCACGGAAGCACCTTTGCCCAAGCTAACTGAATAATACCTGCGCTCTGTTGGACGACTTGGTCGCCAATGTCAAATAAAATTATTGTCATTTGACATATGAATAAAATGAAATGAAAAATGGTGAATTGTAAATAAAAGAAAACAGAGCAGGTAGACTATTTTTCCTAACTTCGAAGTAATTTACGATGTATTTAATGGGAGAAGAAAATCATTTTTTGGTACATACGAAATGAATTTTATGATTCAAATGGGCTTGTGACAGAAGCACGCTACTTCAAGAAGAGCAATGACCATAGACGTCACACATAAGAAACGCATTCAAACAAACTTTCTTGATAACTCAGTTGATCTGAAAACATGAGACGAATAAAATTTTCCGAATAGCTTAAGTGTTTTAAGCCCGACAGAACATCGTTTGAAGAAATTCCATGATCAGAAGTCCCCTTGATGACAACGAACGATGAAATCATCGATGCAGTTTGTCCAGTGATTGATCCAAACATTATCTGATAGTACGAGAGCTGGCTTCAAAAAAAAGTTGGTATCAGGGGTCGTAGGCTTCGAGTTCTGGCGGAAGAGCTAGCGTGCACCAGAACAACTCTACTTTGACACAGGTCTCCGATAATTATCGGAGACCAAAAGCTGGTGGATTATAATCCACCAGCTTTTGGTCTCTAAATGTGTCGTCCTTTGCCACTCTCCGTACTTTCCAAACTCTCCAACTATAGGTTTTATTTTTTCGCAAGAGGAATGGTACATACTAGGGTTGAACGAATGATCTATTTATCTATCTAGTCTAGTATAAAACTAAAACTCCGGTCGTCTTGCTTGTTTGTTTGCTTGCTTGAAACCATGCACAAGTTTTTCTGTCAAATCTGAATTATTCGAAATTTATACTTTTCGTTTAATCCTGTATTGTGGATACCGACTTAACTGCGTAGGATATATTTCTGGATACGGTTTGATTTTGATAAATTTTATTTGACCCAACGGGTCACGTGTTGTCTAGTATGATACTAAAACTCTGGTCGTATTGCTTGTTTGCTTGCTTGAAACCATACACACGTTTGTTTGTCGTATCTGAGATATTCGAAATGTGTACTCTTCCTTTAATCTTGTATTGTGGATACCGACTTAACTGCATAGGATATATTTCTGGATACGGTTTGACTTTGATAAATTTTATTTGACCCAACGGGTCACCAGTCGTCTAGTAATTACTATAATTATTACTATTATTGTAGTTATTTCCTGACTTTAATTACTGCGACCATCTTAGGAGATCTCAGCAGTGAAGTTCAGTTAGGCTATATCAATCTTAAGAAGAATTAATTCAACTTAGTGTCATCAATGTTTGCACCAATTTGTCTATTGTTCTTATAATAAAGGTATCGCAATAGTTTGTCTCAACCTCAGCTTTAGTTTCCATTACATGTTCAAGTTCATTTTCCGTTTCAGGTTAACCTTCAGATTTCAATGTAAATTTTTACGGAGTTGAAGTAATTACAACAGCTCAGGAATCCTACCTATCCCCCGGAGATCGTTTAGACCCCAAGTTGCACTATAGGATGATCCCCTTCAGGGCATCCTCCAGCGAGAAGGGCAGCAGGAATAGGTGTGACAACTGTACATAGAGGACAATGCAACATATATTCAAGGGAATGCAGAAATATTCCTCATAGCATTTAATTTCTTCACAAATATCGATCATCCAGACGCCTACGCAATCCCATCGATTTTTTGGACTTGAAGGCACAGATATCAATATCCCAACAGATACAGACATTTTCAAGTTAAACCAGTACTGGCACTGCAAATAAAATAAATTGCCTATAATAGTGGCAAAAAACGAACACGGCACTGACACTTCCATTCTACTCTTAAGAAGGCAAGTCAACCGGATCTGCACCCCAGCACATGACGAACACAAGAATAGGAACTGACCTATGAAAGTGGCGTCTGGCTCAGCAGGCAGGAGACTCATGAGCCTGGTGAGGAGGCGGTAGAGCTGCGCCCACACATCCAGGGAATCCGTCTTGCGCAGGATGTGGGGCGCCACCAGCTTGCTCTGGCGGTGCAGCACGCGACCACGGAACAGAATCTCTCGTAGGAAGTGCAACGTCTTCACGTCTCTCACCAGGTCCGACTGGTCACACGGCAATCATAAACAACATGAGACAACTACTTCTGACAAAACAACGCACGACAAAACGGGTACTCTAGGATAACCACACGGATTTCTCTCAATGCGACAGCAGACAAGATGGATACCGTGGGACGACTGTTCCTATCAAAGCAACGTAAGACTGTCACTATGAACTGTTACTGTCGCTGTCCGGGGCATCATTCCAAGAAGGGCAGACTCACTGCGTGCAGACAATTACCATCTATTATTAGGTCCGATCAAAATGATTTGAATAGTCATTTTGTTTGTTACAGAGTCACGTAGTGCACTATCGGCCAAGTATTCACGCCAGGAAGTTACAGCTAATATTAGGAGTAAATAACTTACAATAATTACATAATAACGCTCGCCAGTTATCAAATTATAATTACGAACTGCCGAAAGTAGAATTCTTCGTGTCTCGTACTTGTTCCATGAAGCGGCGCTTCGGTGCAGGATTTGAATCAGGGATTCCCGAATCACTTCCTGAGTCACTATCTAAACTAAGCTTTAATTCGGTACGAATATGTGACAACGTAGATACTTAACATTATAAACTACATCGATATTAAACACAGAACTACCAAGGAGCCGCTGCTAGCGGCCTCACTATAAAAATGTATGGTTTGCAAGAATAACCGAGAATTAAAATTGGGATATATAAAAATACTGTACTAATTTCGGTCAAAAGCTTCTAATCTAACTTCCACAAACGATTCTACAAAACCTAACACAAACGTTAAAGAATGAAGGGCCAGAACACAATTTGTAATTAACATATCAAAATACATAATGTCAATTCGTTGGATCAATAAAAGAGTGGGAACCATTTTCAATTGTAAGCACCCTTGAATGGATTAAAAAGCGGTTTCTTGGTGGCCCGAAACTCACGTTACACTTACTTTGAAACACACCTTCCGTCAGGCACATAACAAACAAACTCACAACGCTCAGCATCCCCAAACGACACCAGAAAACGATTTCAAACGACACGAAACCATCCCTACCTTGCCAGCCTGAGCGAGTGAGCACAAAAGGTAGAGTGTCACCTCGGCCGTGTACTGGATGAGCTGCTGCAGGTATTTGCCTATCCGCGGCTCCACCTGCACATCCACACAAAAACACCAACTGAACACTACACTGTACGAACTACTGCGCCTCTTCTCTTCATGAAGACATACAATGACTGAGCTTGAATATCTTGAAAATGTTTGGGCCTTAATGCCCTGGCCACACTGGGGTGCCGCCAGTTAAAAAGGTTAAAAGGGTCATGGGCTGTGACGACTCAAAATATAAATCACAACTCTAAAGGTACCTGTGGCAACACGGGTAAGCATCAGGTCTGCAATACCCAGTTGTCACAAAATAAACCTTTTCTGTATTATTCATTTAAAGGTAAACTTCAGTCTGGGCCAGATCTGTTCCGCCGTGCAGTAGAGGGAAGGCTAGGTAAGTACACTCGCTATAAGAACAAGACTGCGATGTAGTTAATTAGTCACAGCCATTGTTTATACAGGGCGTCCCAGAAGTAACTGATCCTTACGTTGATGAGTAAATAGGATACCAAATTGTAAGGTGCGGAAGTAATTGACCCTTTAATTTGGGTACCACATTTTAATAGGACGCCTTACAATTTGGTATCCTATTTACTCATCAACGCAAGGGTTAGTTACTTCTGGGACCCTGTAGCTCTCTTCCACATGAAATGTGATCCGAAAAGAGTGAAAAGAGACCATTCCGTACAGACTACACAAAACGGGGAATCTATGCACACGGGGTATTTCTACACAGGATCCCCTGAACATAGAAACAGCAAGTTAAGAATGAAGAAGAAGAAAATGCAAAGAAAAGAGAGAGAGAGCGAGGAAGGTGTGAAAACTGAAGGAAGCATAGTGGGTACGAAAGACTGAAGTCCCGAAGGCCTAGCTAAAACTGAGAAAATTAGTTAACAACCCTCGTTTGATATGGAATGTCTAGACTATTGTTATATTATTGCTGAAGCAATTATGCAGATATTTCCGCTTCAGCTACAAAATCATTTCGTTCCCACGAGACCATCTTATTCATTCAGGACATTTTTAAGTTGAAAAAATGAAACACAAACACTATAACATGACACGTTGCAAATTAAACAACGCCGAAATAAATACGAGAAGACAATGAAACAAAGCTCACCTGACAGTCGAGGCTCTGACTGACGCCCATCATGTACTGGTCAACGCTCTTGTCCAGGTCGGGCTGCTCCAGGGAGCTGCGGTTGTCCAGGTAAGCTGCACACCCAACAACACTAGAAGAGGTCCCTAGAGCACGCCACTGTAAGCTACACACTACAGAGTCGTGCCTATGGCCAATAAGTAACTGACACTTTTAATCAGGATGCCATGTTTTAGTAGGATACCATAAAACTTGGCAGTTTATTTACTCATCGACGCATAGGTCAGTCACGCCTCGGCCGCTCTGTACAAAACTGATCAGACTCGGGTAATGGTGGGTCCGATTGGAGGTATCCAAGATACACTACCATTACGGCAAATTTCAAAATCGCCCCACATGACAAGTATGTTTACTCACCTTAAAGAGACCATAACATCAGTGAATGATTTCAAAATCACCGGCTCAAATAACTTAAGAACAGAAACGTAATATTATAAATATGAGTAGTTAGTTTAATTGACATTCATCAAAAAAATATATAACACACAACCAAATAACTTTGGCAAACTTACAGTACAGAAATGATGATGCTATGTAACATCTCTGCAAAATCTTCATGACATTCTTACCGAGAATGAAATTCAATAGCTTAATAACATTGAAAAGAAACAATTCTAATATATAATATTGCGTAATTTTGCCGCCAGATTGGTACCGCCGTCCACCTCATTAGTATACTGTATTTCACCGAAAAATTTTCCTGCAAGCCGCGCTGACAAGCGGCAGCGTCGTAGATAGGATACTGAATTTCGTATTGTATGCGAATGTAGTCTCACTTTAGGAAATAAAATGTTCATTTGCTAGAATACGATACGAGAGAAGTTTAGTTAACATAGTTTGCAGGTAAATAGTTCATTTCAACAAACGATGAGGAACATTTGTGACCCATGACATGTCTCACCAGAATATACCATTCGTTATAAATAAATTGGTAAGTTCCGTCACCTTTAACGGGGCTCGTCTACTAGAAATGAAAAACAGAGGAACTTGTACAAAAAAAATAAATAAAAAGGTGAAATAACTTTTCACACGAAATTAAGCTTTAAAATGCAGCCAGGCAACGTCAAGAACGCCTCATTAAAAAGAGAAAGAATCATCTTGAAATGTTATTGAGGAAACGTTCGTGCTCAGTGTTCCATTCTTATATGAGCAGAAGAAATACACCACCTCTGAACTGTTAACGCACAGCACCACACAAAATACTCTCCGTTTTCCATATTAGAGGCAAACACGTCTCCCCTCAACAAATCAGATACAACACAACTCACCCGTCAACAAATCAGACACAACACAAATCATCCACTAACAAATCAGACGCAACACTACTCACCCGTTAACAAATCGAACATAACACAACTCACCCGTCAACAAATCAGACGCAACATAACTCACCCGTCAACAAAGTAGAGGCACATTTGTCTCCCACAAAGTCGGCTGTCACCGGCCGGAATTGTCTGAAGAGATTCAATATGGCGGACGCCTGGGCCTGGATCATGGCTTCAGTGGCTCGATGCTGGCTGCTGGTTGACAACCTGCAGTCGTGAACGCATTAGACACGGACGCGTACATCACTAGGCGTTATTCCGGCAGTAAGGCAGACTATCCAATGAATGTTTTACACAACCGCTACAAAATAGGCACAGTTCTGAACCGGCCGGTCTGAGGTCTCTGATCCCTGGGCGGGGATCTCGAAAGCAGTGGTACAGATAATAGAATTTAAACTAAAAGAACATTCTTGATAGCCCCTGATTTCTCGGTCAGGTTGAACCTGTTGTACAGATAAATAGAGCCGAGGCTGTCGCCCGGCACAGACGAGGTATGGGCGTCTGGGGCAACAGTCGAAGCAAAAACAAAAGTTTGCTAATCACTTAACGTACAGTGGGTCAAATAAGTATTCGTAACGTCATGAAAAAAAACAA
>VOMN01134421.1:0-56216 GCA_014899125.1 Orchestia grillus | reverse complement strand
TGCGTGTGTGTGTGTGCAGGGCCCACCCATGCTGGGTCCGTTTGTTGCTCCCATATCCTTTTGGTGCTGCAAGAGACTCGTCTGTGAGGTGTTGGACGGCAGGACTACCTAGTGCCTCTCTTGCGTAGGGCGTCCTCGCTTGCCGGACAAGGCGATATGGCCGATATGCAAGACTGATCTCCCCTCACGCTCGCAATTCTGACCGTGTATTTGTTGTGTTATCGTCCAGTTCTGCGCTGGCTGCTCGACAGCGGCACTTGTGCGTCTCTGATCCTGTTATTAAATTTTAGAGTGTACATTCTGTGTCTTATTCATTACCATCTACTGGCTCCCAGTGATGCTGTTGCTGATGTGATGCATTTCCGATTCGTAGGTGTGCCTTGAACTTGGAAGATTTTTTCTAAATCATGTTTCGGAAACATTTTTATTTATCTATTGACCATTGTAATATACCATCGTATTTGGTTACTTATAGCTTTCATTTGCGTCGAAGTGTTAGAATACATTTGAAGAGTGTGGCATGTCTCACTGCAATAAATCGGAAGTGCATGAACAGCTGCTGTCTGCCTCTTTTGCCCCCCATCATCTCAGTGGGACGTACCGCTATGTTTTTTCAACGGCAGTATTGCAGTTCAAACTTGTGACCTTTGATTTGTTCAAACGTTCGATGCAAAGTCAAAATTGGTCGTGCACGACGATTTTGGAAATCCGACAGCCTTCCTGTTATTTGAGTCATAGGAGAATACCCCGTAACTGTTGGCCGCTAAATAATAGGTAGTCTAAGTATCTTACTGACAGTGTTATCTACGTTCCATTTTTGCCATCTTATTCTTCGATGTATTTCACATGACTGGGTCGTTCCCTCGCGTTCGCGCAGTCTTTCGACTTCATTACAGAAACTTTCTCTGTGAAATTTTAGTTGCGGACCTCACGTGGAGAGTACGACGTTCTCTTTACGGAGATGCGAACTGCAGGGGGATGTCCTCAGTGTATCTTGGGTAACTCGAATACTTCGGTTGGATTCCCGAGCTCTTAGGGTATGCAAGTCTCTCTCTAATGTCCGTAGAGGACGTGGCGCTCTCCAAAGTGGCTGCCACTTTTAGGAAATTGCAAGGAACGGGCTGTAACTCTGTGAACGTATAAGGCGTTTTTTTGTTAGTGAGGCGTTAGTTTTGAATTTATTCTTCATTTCGTAACCATTCCTATCTATTCAATTTTTTAGTTTTCTCTGTTATATCTGGTTTAGGAGAACTTTATGGAACTAAGTGACGGTGTTTTGGTCATTTTTTAAGTTGTTTAGACTTTGGATGTGAAGAAATAAAACGTACCTTGGTGTTTTCGTGCTATTGTGGAGACAACTATATCATAAACATCATAGAAATACATTATATACTTGGCACCCAACACATAGCACTCTCATCTGGGTGTGATCTTTTGGCCCCCCCTTGCCTTGTGGTAGCGCCGTCGTTCCACTACGATTTGAAGTCTGTGTTCCTTCAGACATATTGCAACCATCCATAAGATGATACACTCGTCGCTTGATTGGGGTGGGCTGAATTATACCATCACTCTAGCCTTGTATTTTCTCCTTCTCTACCTCTCGTGAGAGTCACTAGACCAAATTTCTTCGTGGACGATGACTTCGGTCCTTCTTAAAGTGTGCGCTTCACTATCGCTGTTGAAACTTATCTGTAACGTTGATGGGGACAAACCCTTGCACAAATTTGTATGCGTAAATTTGTGCATACATTTAAATGTCATCAAAGACTTTCATTGAGTAGAAATATTTTGTACTTGAAAAATTGGGAATTAAATGCTTAATAAACAAATTTATATACCTTCAGTCAAAATTTAAGCTATTCCACTTGGTCAAGATTAGGCAGTAGGCTTTCCTAAAAACATGTTTTTATACTCCTCTGCAATCCATGAGTGGAGATAAAACTGCTTATGTTGCATCTATAACGTCATTGTCGTATGCGGTCTGCAACAGGGTTTCCCAACTCAGTACGCTGGCGCTCCTGCAAGCATTTCAGGGAGTGCGAGAAGTGTCCATCTTGGAGACAGGCAATCAATCTATTTATTACTCCCTTGTCGTTTCGTAGATAAAAATCAGTTTAAATTCACTTTCTTTATGCTTAGGTTACTATAAATTCATAGGGGGTGCGAGGTTATAGTAATAATTTCTTTAGAGGGGAGAAGGGTGGGCAAAAAAAGTTCAGAATCATCGACTTACAGTGACCAAGTGTAGGCAGAATGCCTCGCTGTGTTATTATATTATCACTCCAGTCCATTTGAACCCTGATTTTCAGCTGTGTCAAGTACGTTACATTAACGCACCTAGCGCTAACATATTCAACCTGTTGATCTTTCAGGCTGATCGTTATTGATGGATGTGTGTACTTCAGTGCGGGCTTGTGTGATCTATTTCCAGAATTTAACGCATTCGGCCAAGTGATGTGAAGGCCCCGAACTTCGTCTCTCTGTTATGTCCGCACTTCTGAGAAAGTCCCTTCAGACCAGTACGCGATAGAGATACCCGTTCATATTCATCAAGTTCGGTTGTGTGAACATCGTGATATATCATGACTTGAGGATACGTTTTGGTCGGTCATGTGTGGTCATTTGGAAGATGCTGAACCTCTTCTGACGTGAAGTCGCTTGCTTAAAGGGAAAACGCTCTACCCTGATACCATTAGGCAACCATGATAACTGATGCACGATAACGATTAGTATTCCATTTTTAATATAAGTGTATGTGAGCTGTTGCGCCGAGTAATAATTTTTGGAACACATAAATTGGAAGGGTGTTCATCAGAGCGTTTAAAGACCGTCGCCTGTCAGGACCGTGACGCGATCACAATGCAGTATGGGTTGCAGAAGAAATATTTGTGAGCGCTGAGACTTGATCATCATTTACTGCAATGACTCGATGATGCTCTAGAATGACCCTGGACAACATGGCGGGTGCCGAAGATACAATTTACTTGTGCAATTTTCGTGTCTCCGTCGACGGGGATTGGCTCTGCCTAAAGGAGCTCGCTGAAGCCTCAGGGGGTGGCGGGGGCTCCAGCTCACGTCCCACCAGCCCCAGGTCCCCTGGAATGGATGGCTTCCCCAGCCACATCGCTCTACCCCCCAACCTCTTCACGCCTTACGTGCCTGTTGCCGTGGGTCCGTTGCTTATCTTCTCTAATCGCTCTCTTGCGGCACTTCCGTTTCTGCTTGTGCTTTATCTTTTAAAGTCCTCGATTTCTTTATGTTGTGGTTATAATTTCAAACAAAGTAGACATTAATTTAATTTCATCTGTAACTCTATTTCTGTTTGTAGTAATAAATGCTGCGTAGTAATAAATGCGTGTTTTTCCAATCTTTTATATTCGCTTCGCGGCTCGCGCCTCAATGAGGTTTCATTTTCACGTTGGTCGAGTTCCGTCTTGTTGCGGCACGGCGTGTTCTCGTGTGAGGAGCTTTTTTTATGTTCTCCGTTTCGTTTGTTTCCAAGTATAATCGTTTACTATTTTGGTTAAAAAGTATTGAATTTTATTTCTATATTCTATCATATCCTTGCATTGTTTCTAAATTGTTCATGCTTACAGAGTTAATTTAGTAACTGATTTTGTTCACCGTGAGTGACGCAATAGCTTGGAATAAGCTAATAATTTAAGAATTAAATTAGTATAATTTAGTATAACTTAATTAGTATAATAACATGGAAATTAGATTAGTGCGTACGGACTTTCTTTTGTTAAAAGACGTAGTACAACATTGCAAGAAATATCGTGCCTCAATTTTCTATTCCTCATTTCCTCGTGTCATGCCGCAGGGCGAGCGCATGGCGCAGCACCGCTGGGTTAGTCCGGAAACATGGCACTCTTTAATTAAGTCTACGGAGACAAAAAGAAACACGCGTGATGTGTACCTGCTAACTTGTTCGTATGATAAAGCTATGTGTTGTTGCAGAACGTGACCCTGTGAGCATCGAGCGCAGCAATCTGGTCAACATCTGCAAGTTGGTGGTCAAGGAGCTGATCGAGTCGTCTCTAAAGAGTGGGAGGCAACTGGACTCGGACTCTGTGCCTCTGCAGCACTTCTTCATTGTACTGGAGCATGTCCTCAGGCACGGTCTCAAGCCAAAGAGGGTGAGTTCTGCGCCTGTTCTATGAGGGCTTGGTCTTACCCTGGCATCAGCTCTGTATAAATAAGTCCAAGAGAGTGAGTCTTGTGCTTGTTTTAAACGGGTTTGAATGTTCTTATTGTTTGAGCCTTGTAAGAGTAACTCTTCCGAAACTTTTGATGTAAGCATTGCTAAGAAAAGTAGCCTATTGAATGATTTATTTAAAAATATTGAAGATTTATACAAAGTTATGACTGATTTATGACGTAACTGTAAGTTACTGTAGGAACAGGTAGCATCAGGTACTCTTGACAGTGGAAAGAAAATGCCTTTTTTTCTTCTTTCCGAAATTTGATTTAGTTTTATCTCTGCTGCTTCTTCAGGTATCTTTTGTACTGTATTCAAATTTTCTTATGCTCTTCAAGAGTCATTGTAGTCGTTTGTGCAGTATTGCCCATGCCTCGTGTGCTTTTAGTTACTATGCATTTCTGTTGAAATGGTGGAGTCATTGCTGCATTTCTAAAATCCCAGTGGTTTGTGATTTTAACTGTTTTTATGCCATATTGGTTGACATATTTGTTGTCAATGTGATCATTGCGAGAAACTGTGCGGTCTCAGTTGTTTCCAATGGGAGTATTTGGAACAATTCCGAAAGGACAAAGTCCGTTGAATATCATACCTCCCAGAGAAGTCTTGAGCGTCTCAGTTTACTTTGTGTGAGTGCGTCGAACTTGTCAGCTGAGCTGGGTGACGTATTTGTTTTGGTTTATTATAAGTGTTAAGACCCATGGGCATATTTTGCTGCGAAGGTCGTGATTATGCCAGTGCATCAGAAACTTAATTTTTCGTTTTATGAAGCTTGATGTCTGAAAATCTACTTACATTTGATGACCAAGACTGCTGACAAAAACATGAGGTACTTTTTAGAACCATTTTTTGAATTGATGTATTTTCAGTTTACGCAAATGGTAATTTTTTGTTTAATTTACAATACAACCCTAGTTTATAGCAGAGATTTGCATTGCAGCACTACTTGCTGTGCTAAAAGTACAGGTTGGTCATCGCTAACCCGGTAATCTACCACATCTTGCCACACAATACCACGACAAGGACTATTAGTAATACAGCACAATTTCGACTAGCGTAATTCAAAGTTCTTGATATCATTGATGCTGAACTAGTGATCAGAAACCTGCACTACATCCCAAGGCGTGAGACGCTTTAATCACTCGATGTCTTGCCTGACGAAGTGCGCGTACCTGGGCAGGGCCTGCTGGGGCCCAAGAAGGAGCTGTGGGACCTGTTCCAGCTGGTCGAGCGCTGGAGTGTCGAGGCGCAGGACATCACCGCCAGCGTCAGGGATTTGCCGACTGTCAAGTGAGGCTCTAGTGCTACCCTCATGTGAGGTTGTGGTGTGGGGCCAGTATGGATGTGGTGTACAGGTAGTTGCGGGGCTTGTATGTTTTCATTCCTTTTAAATTGTTCTCCCGCTACCACTCGTTCCCCTCCCAACTCGTCTCCCTACTTGCCACTCTCTCTCCCCCCTTCAGCACAGCACTGGGTAGAGCGAGGGCGTGGCTCCGCCTGGCCCTCATGCAGAAGAAGCTGGCCGACTACTTCCGTCTCCTGTTGGAGCGCCGCGACGACCTTCTTGTCGAGTTCTACGAGCCAGGCTCTCTTATGCTGGCTGACGAGGCCGTCGTCATCATGGGACTCCTGGTCGGCCTTAATGTGGTCGACTGCAACCTCTGTGTGAAGGTGGGGCGCTTCCTTGTATTGAGTTGTGTTGTGTATTGTGTGTGTGGGGGTGAGGGCGAGTTAATGTGCAAGTATCGCAAAATTAAAATTCGGCATCCTTTGTGGGACTAATTACAACGAATCGCTCTTCCTGTCACGGTGATATGCAACCTTTCTGCTGTGATTTCTTCAAGTTCTGAAGGTCACGCATAATTGTACCAGTTTCCAAGCTGCAAAAATTGTACATTAGTTTTACGTCGTTTGAACTATGTGACAAAATTTCACTTTTTCTCGTTCCTGGATTAAAACCATAATTTCCCATTTCTTTTTTAACTTAACAAAATGGAAAACCAAGTTTTAATACTAGAACTTTGTTCTTGGAGTCAGATTAATGAATTTCCTTGTTTGCCTCTTTTTAATAAATACCAGTAACAAATATACTACAAGTATATTACAAAAGTAAAGTTTTTTTCAGGAATAATGGTCACATTCTATTTTTCACAATAAGCCCCTCAGGGGGCAGAGGATAAGCCATAGGCAATAGGGGTAACTTGGTTAGGTTTGTATATTTTATGCATTGGGGACTGGCGTCCCCAGGGGGTTACTGGTAAGTTACCTCAGCTTTAGCTAGGCCTTCTGGGCTTCTATCTTTCGCGCCTCCTTTGCTTCTTTTTATTTTTATGCCTACTTTTCTGATTATTATTATCTTCATTTCTTTTCTTTTTTAACGTAGTGTTTTTATGCGCAGGGAACATACCCGCGCATTAGTTCCACGTTTTCTGAAGTCCCTTCCAAACGGTCACTTCTTTTTGCTCTCTTTGGATCACATTTTGTGTGGGTAGGGAGCGTTAAACTAACTAATAATCTAGTCTGTTTCGCAATTAGAAGAGTTGCGAAGTACACATAATTGTCAGGAACAAAAACTTACGTAGTGCTACCTAAGTATGTAGCCTTGACGACAAGTCTCACTCCGTTCTCATGTTGATGTGTGCAGGTTGTGCTGCAGAAATTGCTGCCTTGAGATTTCTGTTAGTTTAGTTTCCAGTATTAACATTTTGAACGCGTAAAATTAGAGGCGCATCAAACCATTCTTCTATTACACATAGAACTAAAAAGTTTGTACCTCATTTTACAACGAATTTTCAAGCTTTCGATTGTCATCTCGGTTATCATGTGCAACGTTGATCGACCGTGGAATCATAACATTATTTTGCCTCGGTTCCTTATTTGATGTATATGCACTTCGCCTTGACTTTTCGATTTCATAATTCACTTTCATGAGGATGCTGCTAGGTGTTCGTGAAAAGCTATCTTCAACCTTATTGTTAAAATAATTCAATCGGTAACGGGCTGCGGGATTTTTGTCTGTTAACCATTCATTATGTAAATGTGAAGAGTTTGAAGTAGCGATAAAAAATAAGGTCTAAGGATGAGCAGAAGTTCCTCCGATCTGTGCGACGAATTAGAAGGCGCACATTACGCTCTGTTCATTTTGTCCCTGAATTGGCCGTGCACAGGAGGAGGACTTGGACAGTCAGATGGGGGTGATCGACTTCTCCCTTTACCTGCGTCGAGGCCCCATCTGTTCCCCAGGCTCTGAGGTGCCCCCCGCGCCCTCCTCCCTTCCCCCAACCTCATCAGAGCAGCACAACCTCACCACTGTCCTCGACCAGAAGAATTACATCGAAGAACTCAACCGACACCTCAAGTAAGCGTCAATTTTTTCAGGGGATTTCCATGAACAGGATTACTGAGAAACTTAGACTGAAGTACCGCAGGGTTCTCGTCATCAGCGCTTCTTGCAAGCTTAAGTATTGGGAGCCAGCAGGCGTCTCGAGCAATTCTAATTGTGCCCCTAGCCATACAACCTGCTAGACATCACCTTTACTTTCCGTCAAACTTAACCCAAACTGTATTCTCCTGTTACCTACATTTTTCAAACACGAGTTCGTTTCTTTTAAGACATATCGAGGGAAGTTTCTTCTGAAACTTAAATCTCGGTTGTACACAAGGCGGCTCACGATTGTTTGAATGGAATGACCGGGTACAAATGACTGATCATGGATGATGCGAGTCAACCTGATTTCATTGGTCGAAAGAAACCAAGATAAAATTAATGTTAGTTAATTGAACCCTTTAATACCACAAATATCACATAATTTGAAAATATTACAGACGTGGATTTCTTATATTATTGCAATGGAGAATTTTACATATAGCTACTTGCGGGCCCGAATAAGTTCTATGACTACTAGGGCATCCTACAGGATCATGTGCTATGCGTACATGGACATGTAAATAATCTAATGCACTCGTCCTTGCAAGACATCAGTAAAGGATGTATTAATGGGGAAAATATGATTTAAAATTAGGAATTCAATAATTGCTAGTCAATGGAGATTATTCTTTCTATAATATAGTCTGAATTAATTTACTGACGTATAATGTAAAGGGTTTTTTAACAGTCTTTTAGGATACTAGATCCGAGCTGAACTAGTAACGTCTTTAGTATCTTGATAGGAAATAGCATTCTAGATTTGTTTTGGACGCTTGGTGTTTACTTATCTCGTGAACAACAGATGGCAATGAGTTCCAAGTTTTAATACCATGGTAGTGAAAACTAAATTGCGATCTGTTTTTGGAACAGTAGGGAAGTATAAATTTACTTCGGTTTCTGGTCAAATATTCATGATGGCCAGTTTGAGCACAATCTAATTACTTCAGATCTTTATCGCCTACATTGCTCAAAATTTTATAGTTGAATGTACAGAAGCAATGCTGGTAGAGATCACGAGTTTTCGAGCATTTATACGAGTCATTTGTACGTGTATTATATTCCATGTTACTCATCTACCTAATGGCTCTTTTGTACAGAGGAAAAAGTGTGTTTTGTTTTTGTTAGTTCCATGCCACGCTTCTATGCCGATTGTAGATTCGGATGAATTAATGATGTGTATATTATTTTTAATGCTTCTGCAAGCAATACGTTTTTGACTTTGTTAAGAATCTCTATCTTCAAAACATTGAATTCTGTAATCACATAAATATTCGTATTAAAAACGAAAATTTATTTTATAACACAGTTAAAGGGGAAATTACAAGCTTGCATCAGACGTTGATAATGTCTACGGAATGGGCACTATTGTGATCATTTAACTCGGGTTTAGTTTTGTGACTGTAAAGAGACTCCAGAATTCTTAGGTCCTACCTATTGTTAGTTGAAACCAAGACTAAGATCTTGCAGCGCCACTGCTACATCACATTGCAATGCATGAGAGCGGATAGATGATGGTGATGGACTGGTTAAAATGTTACCCGTGCGGACACTTTTCACGGCATGTGCCGATATTCTGGTGTAGAGTAATCTATAGGTAGAACCTATATAGCTTATTGCCTTCGAGAACAGAAAGTAACCGTTTAGTGTGCGTCATCTGACTTCATTTTTTGATGATGGTAGAATCCCAGTTACTGTGAATTTCATTCGATTCTGCGAAATATTGGGGAATATTTGCGCCCAAAACTTGAAGAGTAAGGAGAAGAACACAACCTAGGAGACTCCTTGTTCCAAGAGGCTGGAGCTACGGCCCGGGCAGCTGGTCGTGGCGGTTCCTGACCAATCACCGCGCTCGCCTGATTCATGTCTGACTTTTTCCGTGGGGGCTCCTAAAGGCCGAGGTTTTCAGATATTGTGCTCGGTCATCGAACCAATTAAAGAGGTCATTCGAGAAGAAATGGGAGAAATTTCGCCCGACATGATAGGGAGTGATGAAAAATTTCCAAAACGGCTCTAAATGCATAACACTCGTCACTCATTTCAATGATATACATTGGTGTCAAAACCAAAAGTTAAAACGTTTTTATGTCTTCATTTTGGATATTAAAAGGTATTGGTGATAACTCTATTAATTTTTTCAATGTTTTTTTGAAATATGGAAATTTTGTTTTTGCCGCACCCTGATGCAGTGGGTACGTTGAATATCTGGTACATGGGCAAAATTTCGGCCCCCAAATAAGTGAATCTTCGTTTCGTCAGACCGTAATACAGGGTCCTAAAAACTTACAGGCTTCTCTATGTGTACCTTAGCAAAATTCAGAGGATTAGAGAGACATGAATTGGTTTCATCGAAGGCGTTTTCTTGGTGTCCGAGAATGGAATCCTTCGTTCAAAGAACCGTTCGAATTGTGTTTTTGCTCACATTTGTCCCTGTCACCTCCAACTCATTTTGAAGTTCAGATCCAGTCATTAGAGGAATCTTCGTTTCTCTATAGACTATATATTTATCCGCATGGTTTGAAATTTCATTTGGACGTCCTGAACGTCGTAGCCTTGTAGTGAACTGATACAACGTGAACCGGTGAATCGTGTCACCATTAGTTTAGATTAGTATTTTTAGCATAGATAAAATTTTTCTACAGCCAAATCACTTTTATGTAACTGAAGAATTGATTTTCTGGTCCTTTCTGGGAATTCTTCAGTCTTGGCCGTATTAGAATTATAGTATTGAATGAAAACCTCTTTCTCATGCAGGTCTCAGACATTGACTAAGGTCCGCTGTAGTACGTGGACGAGGTAGATAATTTTTGTAGAAAGTTCTACAGCATTCCTGTCACCAAACCATTCTGTAATATTCGAGGACTATTTGTTATTGCTTTTGAACTAATTTGTGGATTTGTTGGATACTTCTTGAGGCGATAATCTAAGACCTTTGTCGATATGATAAGGCTTTACTATTTGTGTACTCTTCAACCCATTTCGTATTCAGCGTAGCAAAATACAGAAGAGGTTTAATTTCCGATTGCTTTGCTGTATTGAAAATTTGGTAAACAAACTTTTGACCATGTATCAGATATTTGTTCCACCCACTGTACATACAATAGGACGGTATTTAGCTTATTGCGAAAAACTAGCCCCAACCTAATGAAAGTAAATTTTGAAATCCACATAGACAGCAAAGGGTTGATAAGCCCTCAATTCCATATTGCACGCTACCTGCAGCGCGACTGTGAGCAACCTACAAGCGCGTCTGGAGAGCCTGACGACCACTAACGCCCTCATGAAGGAGGACCTGAGCATCGCCCGCACCAGTCTGGCTGCCCTGCAGGATGAGAACGACGCTCTGCGGCAGGAGCGCGGGCTGCCCACTGTGGCGCAGCAGCAGACGTCTGAGAGAGAGGTGGCTGCTCCGCCGCTGTGTGTGCTGAGACGTGTATAAGAGTCCCACGGGATGTTCTTGTGTTATTAGAGCGCCGTTGTGTGTACTGAGATGTGTTGGAGANCACGGGATGTTCTTGTGTTATTAGAGCGCCGTTGTGTGTACTGAGATGTGTATGAGAGTCCCACGGAATGTTCTTGTGTTATTAGCGCGCCGTTGTGCTGACGAGTTTCTGACGGGGTGTTTTCGTGTTACTGGAGTTCAGCCGTTAATAGGTTTGTGACTAATGTGTTGGAGCTCGGTTATGGAATATTCTGTTGCATTTGGATTTAGTGTGTGTAGCGGAGACTTGCATCATTTATCTGCAGCTTAGTTGCAAGCTATTCTGATGGCTGCTAGATATACAACATGTGAAGGTTAGTTGCAACATAGTTAATGCTTAGGTAAAGGATTTTATGATTATACTAGATTTCCGGCATGTCAGTTACAATATGAATTAGAGCTTAGGTAAAACATGAGTAATTCAGTGGGGTTAATTCTTTTTGTGTAAATATCTCTTCGATTTGGAAGGGTGCCGAAGACCATTAGTATTTTAGTTACGTTTTGGTTCCCCTCAGGGGCCATAGGATAGGCCATAGGCAATAGAGGTATGTCTTGAGTTGCTGAAGCGCTGCTTTCCCTACTACTACTCATACTCGTACGTTTTGGTTTCGGTTCGGGTAATTGGGTACTTGGTATATGGTATCTGATTAATGATGATTAACTGATCATTGTGTATCTAAAATCCTGTAATGAATGATCCATTATTTAAAATGATAGAACCTTTATAAGACTTTGAAGGTTTTATCAAAATAACTTAGGTAATTCTTGCGTTCGAATACTAAACTGTTGTTTAGTTTCAACTTCTAGCACGCATCCAATTTTCAAGTGTGAACTCTCAACATCTGAGACCAAATATCTAAGCGGTAAATACCTTTGCTGAATGCTCATTTGTGATCCAATGTAAAACTATTGCTCAGTTCATATCTGTTTTAGTTGAGGGCTATCAAGTGATTTCAAACTATTTTCCTGTCGTATTCGTACATAACCTTAGCTTTAAAACACAATAACTCCACTCTCTGTCGTGACATCACCAAACGCATTTGTGGACTGTACCCTCAACATCACCACTCGTGTCCTTAATTCAACTCCACTCCCTGTCTTACCATTTTTCAACGCCCGTGTGGACTGTACCCTGACACCGCCACACCTCTGCAGGCCAAGCGGGCTGCTCGCATCAGCGTGATCGGCTGCGAGGAGGAACTGCAGGACCTCAAGCGTCAGCTCGAGGAGGAGAGCGCTCACAGGAAGCAGGTGCGTCTTCTTGGATTTCTTATTATTTAGGTTGCGAGTATTCTCTCTTTTGATCCCTTGTAGTTAATCTAGAGCTTTTTAAACGTCCGTAATGAGCCAGCAATGTACCGAGTGTAGCGTTCGTTCTGGTTAATTTGGCATTACCTCGCTCCCCGACGACGTGGATGGGGATTACAAAGTTCGTATTAATGTAAACTCGATAAAATTAACGTCGTACAAATTTTGTTCCTCCAAGTTGAAAGAATGATTTGATAGAATGCTGAATTCTTTATTTTACTGTATTAAATTTTGAGACCTAAAATGTCAGCTTTGAGATAAAACACAATCTATCAGCGCAGACTAAACTTTTTAGCCGGAAATTAGTGGCCCATGGAACATTTTCCTTTCTCACTTTGGGGTTATCAAAGTTTGAACACCAATTCATATTTACTCAAATTTTGAGGAATGTATGCAAAATTGTTGCATTATACGTTACTATTATTACATAAAACAGAAATTGGTAGTTTATAATATTTTCTTTCGGTGTTTTTAAACATTTCGTGAGCACCCTGTGGCTGTAAATCGACCTGCTATCAAAAGCAGAATTACCGCGTATTTCATATTCCTCGTTAATTTCCATCACTGATCGCTTATCGTTACGTGTGTGTGTAATTAGACGGTGAATGAGCTTCGAAGTTGTTCATAGTGAAGCATTTCCTCAAATTATTTGCATGTGATATTTTTAAGGGATGTTCCAGTAATATAAGTGAGGAGCAGGATTGCAAGACGTTGGAACCTATGATGGAGGGATGTGATGTGATACTGCCTGAAGTTAGCCATATAAGAAGGACCATGGTAAGGAAGTCTGAAGTGAGGTGAGCACTAGGCAAGGTATGTGTATGTTGAAGTATACAGAGTAGGCCACAAAAAAGTTTCCTTTTTTTCAAATACTTATGACCGTAATAGCCGTAGAATCTTCTATATTGTCTCATTTTAACCCCCATTCAATGTATTACCAGTGCGCGAGGGTAATTCTTAAGGCACACGGTGTTTTTAATTAATAAAAGTAGTTAATGCGTAGTATAAAAAAGGAAAAATGAAGATAATAGATTTTTAAAATTAAAATTTTGACTTTTTACTTCAACGAAAGAACATACTGTTTCCATTCTAACCAATAACCACCGTTGTTTTTGAGGCACATTAGACGTCGGACTATCATTCCTACCATTGACTTTCTAATAGTTTCTGGAAGGTTTCTAAGTTCATTAACATTTCGAATGATGCGGTAAGGCAATTCTTCAAGGTCGTATAGAGGCGTTTTGTAAACATTTTTGAGATGACCCCAAGGATAAAATCGCAGTAGTATTATGATTCTAAAAATGGTAATTATTCTTTTTAGTGCATTCAGAAATACCTCCGCGTAGCGGCGAAAAAACGACTCTCACTTATCATTTATCTGTTCGTAAACTATTTCTATAAACACAGAATAATTTAACGTAATAAAATTACATTAAATGGAGGTGAAAATGAGACCATATAGAAGTTTTTACGACCATTAGTTACGGAGTTTTAGGTATTTTCAAAAAGGAAACTTTTGTTGCCCACCTTATATGTGTAGAGGGTACGAGTTTGTGCGGACCATTAAAAGTTTATCAGCCACTAGTTTATTGTCTTTCAAGTATTCTTGACAAATTTTGGTTTGTGGGACTTCAATTTTCCTTTCCCAAGGGAAACTCTCCGTCCGGAATCGAAATCCAGAATCTCATAAATAGAAAACTAGCACGCTACCACTTGCGCAATGGAGCCCTATCTGGCGTTCCATACGAGGCCGTGCATAACCTTATTTCTAAAGCTGAGTATGGGCGTGCAGGTGGAGCGCGAGTTGGAGCTGCAGGTGCAGATGAAGGCTGAGAGCGAGATGGCGGCCAAGTTGCTGGAGAAAGACATCCACGAGAAGCAGGACACCATCGTCTCTCTCAGGCGCCAGCTCGAGGATATCAAAACCATCAACCTCGAGATGTACCAGAAACTGCAGGTAAGTGGGACTTCTTGTCTGCGTTGGATCTCGCCGAGAAATTGGGCTTTCTATGATCTAGAGATGTGACCTTATGTTCCCAATGATTACAGTCAAGAAGCGACCCATTTTTCTTCTTGATTTCCTGTCATCCGTTTCCGAATCTTGAATGCGTTTTATTTATGAGCGTTTTTCTTCAGACGACTGTAGAGTTTAAACTGCATAAAGCTATACATGAGTTGTGAAGTACCATTGAAATACAGGGGAGACTGGTTCGGTGTACGCCAAATGTGGGGCATGTCAATGGTGCCTGGATCTGTTGGCTGTAACGTAATGAAAAGGGATGAAAACCCATCTTTGGAATATTTTTATGAAGGTCCATCATTTGTCAAGACGGGAAGCCCGACATAAAGAAATCGGAGTACCCAATTATTTCCAACCATTAGTTCAGAGTGACTTGTGCTGAAGATTCGTTATTGATGTGGAGGCGATGCTGCGTGATTGTTTCGTTCTGCAGATCTGCTTATGGCAGCAACAAGAGATCATCTCAAAGATTTCCTTTGGTGTGGAACACGATATGTTTCTCTTCGCCAATGCCACCTGCACAACTAGACGAACCAACTGCTGGAACTTACTCTACATGAGCAATAGTCCTCCTTCGCCGGAGAAATTCAAGCTATCGAACGAAGCACTAAACTGTTCTTGATGTTGAACGCGTGTTTCTATCTTTTTGAATGTCTTCAGACGCAAACATGTACGTTTAGTTGTTTTATATTTTATAATTAATCAACCAGAATCATTCTGAAGGTGATTAAGTAGAAATCGAATAGCTTGATAGTACTATTTCTTACCACACATCTTTTGAATGATTTTTGTTAACAATAAATAGTATTCAAATTATAATTGCCGGTAATCTAAATGTGTTAACAATTTCCCCTTTGTTTTTTCTATTTTTGCCAGTATTTTGTGTCGAGGGATAAGCTGAGGTAATCTTTTTTTGTTCAAGTGTCTCCTCAATTTCCGTTTGAACTAAGTCTCTTTTTCGATGAATTTATGTATTTCTGCTTTTCCGTTTGAACTAACGGGCTATTTCCTTGTCAGTTATATATTTTCATATTTGAATTAACATTTGCCGTTCCGGAAAATAAGGAAGCTGTAAACTCGTGTTACCATGTTTAAGCTAGCTGCCATATTTTGACCATGTGACCTCTCAGGGGCCGTAGGATAAGCAGTAGGGTTGTGTTAGGTTTGTCTACCCTATGCTATGGGGACTGACGGCCTCATGGGAGCACTAGTTAGATTACCACTAGTTAACGCTTAGCCGGGCCTTCAGGACTTATATCTTTCTTGCCCACTTTGCTTCTTTCCATTTACTTGCCATTTTCACTGATTATTCTTCATTTTTCTTTGTCTCTCTTCTGAACTTGATATTTCTATAGGTAGAGAATTTTGTGTGGGAACGCACCTGTGCATATATTCCATGTTTTCTAAAGTCTACATTTAATGGTCCCTTCGTTTCGCTCTCTTGAGACCACATTTCACATGGGTAGGGAACTTTAAACTCACAGGTAATCTAATCTTGGACCGGGAAATAAACAGCACAGAAGTAGGTACTAACCTGAAATAAGATAAAAAAATTGATGAGGTAAAAGGAGGTATAATTTACAGAACCTGAGCATGAGTTGAGACCGAATTTTTTTTTTTTGGTAACTTTACACTTCATGTGGGATGTTATTCGGCGACGGGCTTTCCACAGTGAGGAGAAGAAAACAATTTGTGTAGTTGCGCTTAATATGGGAGCATGTAAATGTGAAGCTGCTCACTTTAAATTGTAAGATTTATAAAGGTTTTTGTTTCTTCAAGACGGCTAACGGAATCGCTTCCATTTAAGGGACGCTCTTAGGTGCAAGTATGAAGCTGGGTCGTCGGTGTCTGACTAACAGTTCTCTCTGCTTCTAGGAGTGCGAAGTCGAAATTGCCGAGAAGGGTCTCATAGTGGCGCGTCTGCAAGAAAAAACTGTGAAAATTAGCTCGATGTTGATGGCCCTGCAGGCAGTTGGTGACCCTAGCCAGTCTCACAATGCTGCTCAAGGACATAAAGGTCCCACTAAGGGCCATGCCAAAAGAGCCTCTCTTAGAGAGACTTATAAAGTCTCTGATATCGAATTTAACTGGGACCAACAGAAGGACAGACTTGCTGGGGCTAAAATACCTTCCTCGAGCGACGATTCGGCTTTGGATTTGACTGTTCCTGCGACCGAGAGCTCCGGGGAAGTTAAGGTTGTCGCTAATGGCGAAGTTGAGAATTGCGAGGCCACAGTTATTGAAGACAGCGCGCCAGCAGTCGTTGGAGAGAATGGAGGGAACGCGAATTCTTTGAACGGATCGGAAAAGCTCAGCGTTGCTTCTGAGGACAGCGAAAAGAACCAAAAAGATCAATCGGATATCGATGGAGTCGATGATGTGCATACGGCTCAAGAAGGTGACTTGGTTTCTGAGGGCGTAGTTCATGGAAAGGACATTGAAGAAGTTGCCGAAGGCGGGGAAAGGGAAGAAATTAATGAAGTCAAGTCTGACGCGTGCATGGAAGGAAATTTAAACGAGAGTGTACAAAATGAGGATCAAGAGAAAAAAACTCCTGTTGGTGAATCTAGTCAGGATGCGGACTCAGGCTTGGAAGTGAAAAACGAAAGAAGCGTTGATCTTTCAAATTCGGATCGTGAGAGAAACAACGAAAATGCGCCGTCTAAAGGACTTGCAAGAAAAAATATTTCGCCCGAATCAAGAGATCCTGATAAAAAAGACGTTCCTAGGAAAGAAGTCGGTTCCAGTAGGAAAGTTACAGAGAGTGCAAAGTTGCATGCTAGTGCTGGCAAAAGCGTCCCCAGTAAGAGGGTTGTTGACGGGGCGAAGAAGAATAGCGTACCTGCTAGGAGAGCTCCTGTGAGGAGCTCTCTGGTCGACAAAAGGAAGGAAGCGAAAGCTGGTGCAAAATAAGTGCTTCATGGTTCTCATCAACTTCTTTCTGGTGCCGTTTGTTACTAACACGTGTATCTATTCAATGCTCTTTCGGTCTTTGTTTTGGCCTCTCGAGATCGGAGGGTCGATTTGTTCCTGACGTGTGATTGGAAATGAGTGAACTTTCAAGAAGAATTTGACTAAGCAGTGTTTGCTCTCGGTATACGTGTGTCTGTAATATCATTGGCGTAAGAAGTGCTCTGTAGTTGTGGGATAAAGCAGCATCTCGTTGAAAAAATTAGGAAAACACGCATTACTGTTGGGGATATTTGATTCTCCCCGCACTGTGATTGTTGGAGTTACATAATGCATAGACTTTATTTAAATAAATTCAGAGAAACTGAGGAAATATTAGGAATATAGAATTAGGAAAGGAACAGTTTTATGTTACGCTGAGTGTGGCGCGCAAACTGCTCCCCTGAGTGACCTTGGCACAAATGGTTCACAAATGCCTAGTTATTTGTCGAGTATTGAAACCAGTTTTTAAACCTCATCAATCATTGAAAAGAGATAAACAACAGTTGCGTTCTCGTGAGAAGATTTTTTAGATTTTAAATTTTACGATGAGACCACAAGCTGGATGAATTGAGACACGTGCTATTTGCATTGAGTGATGTACTGTTCGTGGCAGATTGCTGTTGGGGTCACCAATACCGTTGGAAGTTACCGTCGTGTTCATTGACCTGTTATTTAGCAATTGCTGTAGTGTGATCAAGACGTCTCCCCATGCTAGACTTAGGTAATTATCACTAGAACAACCGCTTGAGAATACCCTTCCGCGAAGACGGCATAAATCATGATCCCGCTTCAAATATTTTTATTACACCTAAAATGGTGGAATTTACCGTAGGCTTACGATGAAATCACACATGTTTATATGCGTTGGATGTGGCACAACCATAAAAGCTGAATGGTAGGGAAAAGGATACTACCGTCGTTCTAGTGTTACACCACCTCAATGTGTTAAGGCTTAACTCTACCGATGTCTTTACGGACGAACTCACTTTCCTCTGTGAGGGAGTCTCCCGGTGTTCAGTAGGTCGAACACTTCAGCGCTGCTATTCCTATGGGAAATACTTCATTTTTGCCGTGTGTTTTTTGTTCATCAAAGAATATCTTTGCCACACGTGTACATGCAAGCGACGTTGGAAGCGTATTATCTGAAATGTTCTTGAGTACTACGGCAGAGCATTTTTTTATTTGAACTCGGGAAGCTATATTGGTTTCTGATTTAGTTTCATGGATTTTTGAGTATGCAACAAACGAGATAGTAGAAGTCAAGCAATAACCGAACATGCCTTCTCAACACTGAAACGAAGCGCGACTTAGCCACGTTTTTGCTTATGTAAGAAATAATCAGAAGCATGAAAAAATTTGACAAACTTGCCACGTTAACACTGAAACGAAGCTGGCCTATAATGCGTAAAATCTTCGAACACACGAGCACACGAGTTGAAACGAAAACGAGCAAATGAAAAATATTGTTAAAAATGATGACCTTTGGGGTATTTAATATTTTGTTTCAGTTCAAAATGATTAATTAACCAATAACGAGAAATTTCTTATGTATACAGGTTGTTTGGGTTTTCATTATTAAACCGTGGAGTCAAACATATGTTTTACCTGGACTTTTCGTTTATGCTCTAATATGTTTTGATTTACCCTGAACTTTCACTCGCTAATGCTCCATCCAAGCTGATCACTGCAGGCCACTGATTGGTCCCGATCAAACTATGAACTGTCGTAATAAATAAGTGATCAAGTAAGAGCTTCAGTGATCTTTTTGACTAATGATCTGATGGGGTACATATGCTACCTTGTAAAATGTGGGTAGAGTGCTTTTAACTAACTAATAATTTGGTCTAAGATCCATCCTAGTAAAACTCTTTTAGTACCCGTCATTTGGTGTTTCAGCTTATGTTGATGAGGACGAAGCATAGGGTTCATCGACTGTTTGAATAATCATTGGGAATTATTTTATCATTTCAGCTCCTGCTCGTGGGCCAGAACTTTTATTAGAGTTCAACTTGGAGTTTTAATTAGTTTGAAATGCCTTTTGTTAGTATTAAAGTTGGTGAATGTCTGTTCGAACAATTTTCGTTTCATGCTACCGAGCTTTATTCTTTGTGTGCCGTTGGTGTAATACTGCTTGTATTGATGTAATGTTGTTCAACACGAGCACTTTCTCGTGCCTGTTTGCCCTCAATGCTGTCGCCACAGTCCGCTGTGAGGCAGGCTCCTTCCTAGCTATGTACGGGCAGTTGGGAGCAGCTGTGCGGCATCTTATAATACCTATACATGAAGTTTTGGAGCAGAGAGGGACTGATACTTTCGAGCCGCGGTAGCTGTTGTCCGAGAAAACTCCTCGTTATTTCTTGCGCTACATGCAGCCGCTGGTCTCACCAGTGCGCCGACTCCAACAGTCGCTGGCTCTGGCCTCTCTCGCTCTGCCTACCATTTGAAGGACCCCCGTGAATTTGGCGTGCCATATTTCTTAGGATTATCGGAGCGGTCGTTTAAACTGCATTTCACTGCGTTGTGGAATTTTTAATGACTATGACGTTAACTGCTTTTGACCTAATTTTTGTCTTGTGTTTTTTCTATAATTGTCTGAGCCACGAAAATTAACGCTGGTTGTGAGCACGTGTTGACTGAAGTGCATTCCTTGAATTTTGATACGTCCAAGTTTTGCTTGCTGGTCTTATTCTGTTTTTTGTTGAAAGAAACCGTTATTATTTTATTGAGTTTTTCCATTTAGTGCTTGAGTTTTTATTGGATACAAGTATTTTGCCCTGCAGTTAATTTCATTTGAATTTTTTTCAGCTGAAGTCTATCCTGGAAGAGCACAGAAGACACTCAATATTATGCTTTTTTACCCCAGGTTACCGAGCTGTGGAGGCTGGATGGTACTTTGAAAAAACGTTTTTGATTTATATTATCTTATTTCCCCATTTTTATGTAAAAGTAAGCAGCTGTGTGACGTAGCATTGCCTCTTCGATTTATTTTAATCCTTTCACATTTTTTGTCAGATTCACGGATCAAACCTCAATGGTGCATTACTTTTCTATTTTTTCTTTGCTACTCAGTGCACGTTAGCATTACTGTAGCTCCATCATTTATGTTCTTTCTTGTTTACCGCACGTGATCAAACGTAAAAACTTTTAATTTATGACATTTGAGCATTTTATCTTCTTTTTTGCCTCAGGTGGTTTCTTCATTTGTCTAAATCGATTTCTTTGACAGCACTTCTTTCCGTGTTGTTTGGTGTGTTGCGCAATCTAGCTAGCCAGAAAGGTTTGACGATGTCGGTGTGTTGTTCTTTGCAGGAGTGTGAGAGCTCCTTAAGAGAGAAAAGTGACCTCCTCGCTCAGTCCGAGAAGCTTTCCTCTCACTTGACGGAGGCTGTACGCAAGTTGGAGACTCAGTATGTACCACTTAATAGGGTTCTGGGGTCTGGTGCTAGCGGTGGTGTTCGTAGTGAACGTAGTGTTCGTGATGGTGGTAGGGGGGGTAACCCGACAATTAGTAATAATGAGGTCGGCGGTCATGCTGGTCTGTGTGCTGGAAGTGATAGTTATGGTCTGAAAGGTAATGCATGCGATGTCTTTGTTCGAGCTTCTGATGGTGGTGATACTGTTGACGCTTCTGATGGTGGTGATACTGTTGACGCTTCTGATGGTGGTGATGCTTTGGATGCTTCGTGTGGTGTTGATGGCCAGTTGTCGACTTCTGCTGGCATTCTCACCCCTCATCTGGACTGCACCAGTAGCGACCGCAGAATTATACAGGACTTGAAAACCATCAATGGCGCTGGAGTCTCTGGTGCTTGCTTTTCGAACGCTAAAACACCCACTTCCAGTTTATTTGGCTCAAATTTATCGAGTTCTACCATGTCAGGCGGCGCTAAGTCTAGAAGTCCTTTATCAGACACCGACAGTACTGCACACTCCGTGCAACCTGTGGATAAAGATTTTGAACGGGTTGTTCCAAGTGAGCATCTCGATATCGGCTATTCACACTCTCCTTCCCAGTCCGCCAACAGAGGAGTAGATTCGACCTCTGATGCGAGTATTTCTGGGGTCAGTTTGTTGGATGGAGTTGATAATACATTGAGTATTGGAAGACCAGAACCCATCTCTGGGTTGGATTTACTGCACGATATCGATGAAGGTAACCACACCAGAGCTGTCATATCCACTGCTGTCCATCCGTGCGATCTACAGGTCACGAGTGTGCCAAAATATTACGGGCCCGCGGACCTGGTCAAAGACGTCAATGAGGCTCAACTTGAATGTGCTGGTGTGCATTCTTTTGATAAATTACCTACAACGCTTGAAGCGTCCGATTCGCTTCATGAACCTTCTGATGGGCCAATTGAACCTCCTGATGAACCTCTTGAACCTTCCAATGAGCCTTTTGAACCTTCCGGTGAGCCTCTTGAACCTTCTGGTGAGCCTCTTGAACCTTCTGGTGAGCCTTTTGAACCTTCTGGTGAGCCTCTTGAACCTTCTGGTGAGCCTTCTCTTAAACCGTAGGCACCAAGTTGCGAGACTAAAGCACGTGCTGTATTATCTTGAGCCTCAGTTAGCTGCTATTCTTTCGTGCATTTTTTTCAGTTTTGTTTTGAGGCTTCGATTAAAACGAGTTAAGGCGTGAATTTTGGTTTCTGTTTTTCAGACCCTGAAGTAATTTCGCTGAGGGAATAAACAAAATGAACCGCAAATTACAGGCTAGCTGATGTTTTGGCACGCTGCGGGCTGAAGTACGACTCAGTTTCAGTCCATAAATTATTTTCTTTCCCACTATTCAATTCTTGAACAATTCATTCCGTTTTTTCCTCATTTGGAGATAAGTACACCGTTCCGACTGTGATGTGCTGCACTGATGAACTGTTGAATTTATTTACGCATGAGGTGGGTGGGATTTGTGGAGAGGTGAAGGACGTCGATTTTCTGCCTGGGCAGTTGGCTTGGGTGTTTCGTTGTGCGAGCCCGCCGCACGAGCTGCTCTGCTCTTCACCCCAGATTTCCCTGCTGTTTAGAGTGCACCTCATTAGCGTCTGAGCTCTCGGGTTCGTTTGAGTCTTACGTGTGATTGCGACGTGACGTAAACTTCTGTTGTTGATGTGTGTGTGAATTACGGGCTTTTTCCCGATGAGGATTTCGTGTCATGAACCCTTGTACAATGTTTTCTGCAAAATTATTAGGTTGATGAAAATTGGATAGTGATGGTCTCACGTTGTTCAAATATTGTGTTTGTTTTGTGTTCTGGGGAGGATGTGTCGTTATCAGCTTCAATGCTTGACAAACCAAAGATTTTGTTCTCGTTCTTGTAGTTTTCTCATGTATGTAATTATTTTTTCATTCCGTACACTTTAAATGCTTTGTGTCTTCTTAATGGATATTAGAAACGTATTGCTGAGGATGTTATTTGATCTGGTAACATTTTCTTTCTATGTACGAACTTATGACCTGTTCCATATTACTGTCAATGTACGATCATTTTATAAATACAATTTTTCTGTGAAAATATTACTGAAATATAATTCGATATGATTCTAAGAGGTAGAATTTTAAGTTTATGGTAACATGAAACGTTATTTAGGAATTTTTAATCTTTATGAATGTGTTTTCTTTAAATATTCATTTCTGTTAACTATGAAAATCTGGTGTACTGCATCGTTTTTTGCATCCTATGTGTAATTAATCAGCTACCCTATATTTTGTGAACGTTATGAATATTAGTACCGTGTTTGCATTATTTAAGTGTAATTTGAAAGAAATTGCTTCGAAACACTCGCGTTTCCGCACGGCTTCTTCAGTAACGCATCTCGAGACAGCACACAAAACCCACACCGTCTTTAGGCTCGAGGGAAAATCTCGTGCATCGTCAAAGTCTTCTGCAATGCGGAACGTGTTGATATGCCGCTACTAGGTAGAATAATGCGGTTTGTTTATCTGCTGTGATAAATTGGCTCCTAGCAAATAAAACTAAGTTCGATTCAACAGGAGGATATCCCTCGTTTTCTCGTGCTAAGAAATTACAAAGCAAGCGAGTGTATGTGAAGGTTAAGTGCTTCTCCGGGAGTGTCAAAAAGTAAACTGACATATTTTGCTTAGAATATCATAGCTTATGCTTGCCGCCCAGAACTAGCAGACAGAATGCTACCGTACTTATTATCGCGTCTCAAACCCGACGGATTGTCGTCTCAATGGGTTGTATTTGTGTGATGCTAGATTATGTTGATTTATACTCATCATTGCGTTAAGTTAATTTTGCAGCAACATTTTGTTCTGCATAACTAAAGCATTTGCGTCAAATGCAGGAGCGCTGGCTTCAGGAGATCGTTGTGACTGTTTAATGAATTATTTAGTACGAATTTGTCCTGCTGCTTGTCTTACTTCCTTGGGAACCCTGACGTACATGGAACAAGACCTCATGCACAAAGGTTTTTGTTTGGTTTCTAATTTCAATCATTGCACTCATGAAGACATCAGCGCTGGCTGTATGAATCTGTGCCGCCGCGGCACCGAAACTGCCTTGGTGTGCGGCTTCTTTAATACCAATCTTCGACCTAGCACCACAGTGATAATCGTTTTTATTGGGCAAAATAGTTCGTTCACTTTCGAATGTATAAAAAAAGTATTCTTATCAGGCTCACTTTTTTCTCATTTCTTAACAAACGATTGGACTGTGTCCAAAATGTGTCAACGGTAAGATTTCTTGAAATTTTATTCTTCCTTTTTTGCCTACGTCAATGGTGAGGGCATTTTGAGTGGTGTGTTCAGGTGCACTGTGCGTGGCTGCAGCACCGTTTCTCCGTTGACCTTCCTCCTTTGATGTGTTAACCGGAGTGTGCGGCTGTGTTTCTTTCTTGCATTCTTTTTGTGCTACTGAGTAAGGAAAATTTCTCCCATGTCCCGTTGAGATACAGAGGTAAAGAGTGAAAAATCACTCAAAAATCATCCATCATTATCTGAGAAATGAAGGATTCGCACTACCTGTAGTTGACCCCATAGGTAGGACCTGATTTAGACTTACAAGATAAGTACGCGTCTAATGTATGGTCCTGCGTCTCTATTATATTTATCGTGTGGATACATTAGCTAACGGTAATAAAGGCTTATGATCTGTGTGCGCGGTACTGTCATAATTATGTATGAATATTGAATGTGCAAATATATTCCCCTATTTTGACTCTGTGCTGGGCATACTCGGATATCCTTCTATCGTTATTATGATAACGGTCTGAATGAAAATATAGGTGTTAAGCGGTGAAATGTAGTATTGAAGAATCTCCTAGTCTTAAGTAAGGAGGTTAATTAGCTGCAAGCGCAGGAAGTGAACTTTCCTTCGTTGTCGTGCTGTTGTGTGTGCGATTTGCGGAGCTATGAAATAAGCCCTGAATATCTCTTACGATTAGTGGAATGTTAGAGACCGAGGTCAATCAATCTCCTATTTAGTAGTTTTTGAAACTTACCGCGCTGTAAATATAAGTCTATATGGAGGAAGTTTTAAAGCGACTAGGTATGGATTTAATTATGAACATTAAATATTATCACAATTGGTGCAACGTTAATTTCTCTTCTAGAGTTCATGGTGTGCACCAAGAGACTCGTGTGAGAAAGGATTGACTGGAATTTCACTTGAGTTTTTATCACTAGTCGGCGATCAGTTGAGGCAGCCATGATCACAATGCGACGGACAATTTTGGCCACCAACTGATCCTGCTGGATGTACTTATTGTAGAGAATACCAGTGCTCGATTATTATTACCCACTTCTTGGTAATATTCAAGTCATTCGCTTGCTCTACATGACTCCGTGGCTTTACATTCTTGGAGGTTAACTAAAGAATGGGTCACGACCGGTTAGGGTGATGTTTGAAGGATGTGCAGCTGTGAGAACCGTGCCTCTTCTGCATGGTTTGAAAATTTTTGCTGAATTCTTCGTAAAGTTAAGGATATTTAAACCATCAGATTTGCCAAACTACGACGATTTCGAACAGAACCATGTCATTCATTAGTGCATTTGTTGTAGGAAATACAAAGTTTTATGATTACTGGATGGGAAATGGTATGTTGGGCTTTATTTTTGTGCGCACAGTTGTAGAGGTGATGTAAGTCTTTTTAGGATATTATATAATTTACGCTTGTTTGTCTTGTGTTTAGATTAGGGCATATATTTATTGGAACTCGTTAAGTATAGTTTATCTTTATTCGTGAGTTGTATATTACGCTTCTCTTCTACAGTAATTTTCGTCGGTGTTCAGTTAAGAGTACAGTTTGAAGCTTGAATCTTGCTTCATTAGCAGAAATGTCTTTTGTTATTTATGTTGTCGATCACGATCGCGACGCTATTTCAAGAGATTCTTAACTTAACGAATCACGGCGTCCTTCTTCAATCCGAAAGCCATGACAATTAGTTTGCAGGCTCTAGGAGGGATAGAAAATGTAAGCATATTCATCTTGAATTTGTATTTTAAATTATGATAGAAAGATATCTATTGTCAATCTCTTCTTGTTTTCCTGTTCTCTCTCGCCATTTCGAAGAAGTGGAACGAGGGAAGGCAGTTGGCGTTAAGGCGAGTTGTGCCATGCGTGCACCTTCATTTTCATGACGCTGTTAGACTGCTGTTGTGACTGGAGCATGCGTTGTCGACCGCCGCGCGTCCTTCCAGTGTTGCTTAACGAAGAAACCTGCGGTATTTGTTCTCACAGATGAGCAGAGCCGTAGTTACGTCAGCTGCTGCGTGTCAACGACTGCGTGTTCTTGCTCGTGTTAAGACCAGTCCCAGCTCACCTTCTGTGTAAACAGAGCTCGCTCGACGTTTGTCGGGAGTGTAAGTGGTTGGTTAATGCGTGTAGCGTATCGCTATTTCTCTTAACCAGTTTGTATTTCCAGAAATTAGTTCCATTAAGTGAAGGTTTTCAGGTTTTTTTCATCGTAGAACTTTTTCCGAGTCGTTGTCGGAATGGCCGATTGGCTCTACTCGTACAAAATGGCTGAGCTGAAGATGTTAAGACGAGGACAGTACGTGTTTGTTTCTAGCGTTTTTGAGGTGAGGCGTATTTCTTGCTTCGGTCCTCGTCAGTATCAGTTATTATTGAGAATTATCGAAGGTAGTCTTTGCTACCCGCTGCAAAAGTAGCAACTCATGCTGCTGGTGTTAGGTCTGTTATTTGTGTTAGGGTTTGTTATGTCTTGTTTTTTATCTTATTCATTTTCATTTCTTTTCTGTTTCTTAAAGGAAAGATATTCGACCTTGCTCTTGAGGATCTTTCTGTTCCCTCTTCCCATTTTATCTTTTCATCGTATTGCGATATATACTCTGTCGTTTTTGCTGGTCGTGCCTAGAAAAAAATTCAATTTTTCTCTTCAGTGCCTCTTGAAATTATATTTCTAATTACGCTTGGTGATATTGCATCAGTTGAAGCGAAATAGATGCAAAAGTTAGACGTATAAATTTCAAACCTTCAGACATTCGTGTCGTATCCCATTGAGATTTGACCATTAAATCTTTGCCATTTTCTGAAGTTTTTGTTTTTTGAACTTGTTGAAGCTGTCTTAGGGCTTGTGCTGTGGCTCACAATAAAAGTGTAATATCAGGTGTAGTGAGAGCTCACCGTGCAAGCTGGACAGTGGCGTGCATTTAGCTCTTTTATGTACGCAAAGTGATGCGATATATCTCCTAAAATATGTATTTAGGTGAAAAGAACGTATGAGTTTTAACTTAATTAGTTAATAGCTGTGAAATATTAAAAGATACGAGTTGAACCTTTCAGTCGAGTTGGATTCCGTTCTTTCAGGGACACAAATCTATTTTCGGTTGCACGAAGGGAACACTCCAGCGAGGACGTGCCTCAGGAGAGCAAGGAGCAATTCAGTCGTGTTGTTCGTTTTTGCGATTACGGATAAATAAATTTCTGTTGTCTTGATGAACATTTAATTAGCGTATCACCATCTTCGTACCAAGTGCTATGTAATCGTCGTCGGTACGCTGAAGGCCGCCACCAGGTGCTCGTGCACTGCTCTGTGATTTCTATCATAAGGGGGGGACTATTATTATGTACTATTACCTCATGTCTTCAAGATCATGTAAAATAAACTCTGATCTTTCTATCTCGTTTTATTCTCTCACCTTCACCTCCATAGGTGAGGACGACGATTTTTCCCCAATTTTTACTAGTACTTTTTGTGTACGGAAACTGGGAGTACGATATTTTTTCGTCAAAAAAGTCGTGAAAATCATTCCTGTGGAAGAACACAAGCAAGAAGACGAACAGCTGCATCGACAACGTCACGTCCCCACCTACAGTGAGGTACAAAAGTCAGCTGTATTGTGCGCTTTCACTCATACTCTGCTCTGTGTTCAATTATGAGAAACCGATGGTTGCGTCCATTTTTTTTTTTTGTAGAGAACGAGACTGAAATCTTTGGTTTGTCAAGTTTTGTGATGCAATGTTTGTATTTTTTGCTTGTTTCAGATTGTGTTTGTTAGGTTTCTCTTTTTCTTATTTTGATTTTGTGAGTTCTCTGTTCCTTTACTGCCCGGGGCCTCGTGAGCTCTGCACTCCAGCATGTCCAGGAACGCTGTGTGCGTTGTGTTCCATTGGTGGAAAAAGTCCGTTTGCATCTGAGTGGCATGCCACTTTACTTTTGCAGTTGTGTGTTCTGGTTTTGTCTCATCTAGTATTTTGTTGTACAGAGTAGGATTCTCCATTCGCATTTTTTAAGTTTTTATTCTTCAAATTTTTGTAGTCATTTCCTTGTGTTATTCAATTGTTGCTTAATTTGATTTTATAGTTTCAGATGTTTAATTTTTTTTCATTTCCCCTTACGTGCCTGGCTCAGATTTTTTCATTGTGTCCCGCTCAATACATGGGTGTATGTGTTATTTTCACCGTGAGATTGAGTTGCTGGCAAGTTTCTACTTGGAGGTTGTGCGTAGGGTGCTATATATCAATAAGAAATATTTCAATAACGCATTATTTTACGTAAATAAAGAGTGACCCACAATTTGATTTAACAAAATGTCATTAAAAAACAACAATACAGGAATATTTTATATCCGATGGCTAGAATATAGTGATAAATAATCACGAACACTATGTTATGTCATCTATTCAACGTCATTATTTATTTTTCGAATGTCATTACTGTTAAATAACCTTGAATATCGAGTTGGGTATCAAGTCGAGTTACGAATACTTCACATGCCATTATAACCATTACATTGCAACAATCGGATGAAAAATGTTACTCGACGGCTCCTTCGAAAATAATCAATTGGTTACTCTAATTCTAGTCACCCCGAACATCAAGTTATTATTCAATGTAACCACTGCCTTGTTCATGACGTAGTACGCCATTTTGAAGCTTCAAGATTCCAAGCTAGTATTACTTCAACTGTTTGCTAGTTCTTACGTTAGGATCTACTTCGTATAACGGGCATCGATGTTGGCATTCTACGAAAATCTCTGATTCCACTTAGAACTAGACCACATCGATTATGGACATAATAGATTTATTCAATGAATACTCTTTGCCCTACAGTTGACGCACTCTACTGCTTTAGCCACGCAAACTCGTGAAGTCAATTTATGATTTACGAACTTCAAATGAAATAATGCTCAGGAAATTAGGGCACTGTGACAGAACTCAACCCGAGATGTTGTAACGGTGCGTGCTTGTGGTCCGCAGGCTGGAGGAGGTGCGCATCCAGAAGGAGGCGGCGAAGGAGACGGCCACGCAGCTTAGTCACAAGGTGACCTTAAAGAAATTTAGTTTTCTCTTTTTATTTACGACTGCTAATGTAGTTGTCACCCTGCGTTTGTTTACTGTAGGGTTCCCAAGCATGGTTAGTTTAGAAACCATGTGGGAATTTGAGCACCCAGTCAAATTGGGGTGACGAAACATCCCTGACGGCTAAGGCGGGGCTAAGGTTCTAATTCCAAGCATTCTGTGGCTGAAGTGTGCGTGTGTTGGGTTCCATGAATCATGATGATGTATCAAAAGTAATTCAATAAGGTCCACATGTATATTTTTGTATTTTATACAAATAATTTTCGGTATTTGGCTTCATTGTTTCTCAATATTGGGGTAAAATATTTTTTAGCAATTCACGCAAATGTTTTCCAAGTATCATTCCCCAGCAGGAGGTGTGCTACAGAGTACGTAGCGTACATATTTTTGGTTAAGATAAGGTTCGGGACTCGGGAACTTTTTCCTATGTGACGTATAACGTTTAAATTAGGCACATTTACAACTTATACAGTAACTCTGAAAGAAATACATTATATTCGGATGTCTTTTTTAAGCTTGAGTTATGGTGCATATCTTGAAAAAATTAAGTTTCTCAGCGTAAAGTTTTTTCACTAGAACGATGGGATTGGTTGTAATCGACGCGTTTTAATGCAAGGAAGCAAACAAAACCAGTAATGTGATGAAAAATAGCTTAAAAATAGTATGTAAAAAATAAAAAAACAGGATTTTATTCAGTTGGCATGGTTTCAAAATTCGAAAGAACTTGGGTAATTTTTTTGCAATATAATTCTACATTGAAAAGCTTAGTCTGATTTTGTAGACCAAAAAGTCTATGAGATGAAATTTCTCAAAGGCAAAACAAAATGTATTCAAGAGGAGCAAATAAATTATAATTGTTTCATTTTCGTAGAGTTTCATACCAATTCCCCTCAAAACCAACCTCATTTATTATGCCATCAATTTAAAAGGATCCTAAGTGCTGTGACTACTGCACAGCACACGAGTTGCAGGAGGATGGTGGGGGAGCTGGAAGCGGGGTCGTAAACTGAGCTGCTCTGAGGCGAGCGTCAGCTCACCTCGTAATTCAGGGGCTGGTTTTCATTGCAGTGAACACAGCCCTTGCTTAAAAGCATGCTAAATTGATTTTAAATGATAATTAATCATTTGCAGGTGAATTATATAACTTCATAAAAACTATATATTTTCTCACTCTTCGCCCCGAACTCTTGTCAGTTTTGTGGGAACTGTTTTCAAATTTTGATGTTATAAAGTATGTATCAAAGAACATTTTTTAATAAAAAGATTTTCAAACATTTGAACAAAAGGCTACCCGACGGTCTCGTTCAGCTTCCTCATCGAAATACACAGAAATAATGGATGTAGAAAACTGTTGATTTTTAGTCGACTCACATGTTGAAAATTTGGTCAAACTTGTTTCCCTCGAGAAATTTTCTGATAATCACAGTAAGAATACTTAGTAATGGTACTCAATTTAAAATTTATTCATTTCTCATTGGTCACCATGCCGACTCCGTGAAACTTCATTCAATTATTTGTGATGCTGCAGTCATTTCTTCTGGTATTGGTCTTAAGAAGATGAAACATTGTTTTATGCCTGTATAAAATATCTTTCTCTGGACTATAATGAGACATTGAAATAAAAGGCATCCTTACAGCGAAGGTCTGAATTCATTATCCTGCTGCGTGTATAGAAGAACTAGAGCACTGTTTGGAAATAGGTTAGCTGCCTTCTGCTGCTGATGTTTTCGTCATTGCCTCGTAAGTGGGCAGGTAGGCCTTACATTTCTTGTTTTCATATTTCTCCCACAATCACGGAGTAGGCCGGCGTTTCACCCGACAGACACTCCTGCACGAGTGTACTCGGCACTTTATTTATTTCACTGTTTATAATTTATACCTAGGTCGTATGCTCTCGGCCACTGTTACAATATACTTTTAGCAAATAACGCATTTTTTCTCTTTCTGTATCGTGAAGAGACAGCTGTATCCTTCAGTTGACTTCCAGCGCGATGCCTCTCGTTCAGAGTCATTATTTCTCTTTTTCCATTATCACTACCTCTGGTAAAACTCGTTAACGAAGCGCCGCTGACGGTGCGATGAACCTCATATACTCGTATTTTACCTTACTATCGAACCGAACTCTTAACTCCCGTGTATGTGTATAGCTGAACATTTTTATACTTATTCTGAGACTGCTCTTTCCTGTAAAAATAACGCCAATTTCTCAGATTTCCAACGGGGAGCTGAAGTCGTCGTCATTGGAGAGCGACCTGCGCATCGAGCGTGAGTGGCGGCAGGCGCTGCAGGAGGCGCTAGAGCAGGACAGGGCCCAGCGGGAACAACAGATCAAACTCAGCCAGGAGTACACAAAACTCAAAGAGGTGAGGGCTGGATGGTTGTCTTGTGTTGGCTGGCAACGGTCCCAGGTATGCTCGCCGTGTTGCCGTGACAACCAAGACTTGACGACTCTCGGTCTACTTAGCTTGTAGCGTTGAACCATTTAATTTCGTGCAGTACCCTAATTTCTTGTTTTTCGGTATTTGCATGTTTGAAAGGAAAAGCATAAATTGGTTAAGTGTAACAGGTACTTCACGCGCCACATTCTTTAATATATTTTAGGAAGTGAATAAATGCCCGTTAAGGTAATGTAAAAGTTGAGTGTGTGACCTCAGTCACACTAGAGCATAAAGCCATAAAGCACCTGCTTCATCTAAGTTATGACAGAAGAATATAGTGATGACGACCTTGGAATCTTGAAATACTGCGACCGTTGCATGCCCGTTGTTATTTGAGAAAGAGTTTATTTTACTACATTCTAATCGTGTGATAAGTTTAAATTTGGGAAGAAATAAAGTTCGTAGTTGATATTTTAGAGCCCAAAAATCCAAATATTACGAGACTTCTTTTGCTCTCGTAAATGCCGGATTATCCTCGAGCAGAGTCACGCCGAGCTGCAACGGTCGCACGAGGCACTGAAGCGCACCATTGCAGAGCAGGAGCTGACCATGGAGGAGTTGGGAGCTCAGCTGTCTCATTCCAAGCTAAAAGTTGCTGACCTCAAGGTGGGGGTCCTGCACCGTGGTGCTTTGAGCCTCTGGCTCTTCCAACTCCACAAGATCCCCTGCGTCAGATTTGGGCTTTATGTCAAATTTATATTCTTAGCACTTCGTTTTTAAAGTTGTATAGGCTTACATGTCTAGTAATCTAGCAATGTTTTGCAGAGAAGCCTACATAAGAAAGGGCAAGAATCAAACACATTAGGAAATGTTTAGTGAATAAGAATTTATTTGAAACTATTCAATTAACAATTGAAGTAAAAATACAGGGTGGTAGAAAAGTATTGATAATAAACTTTTAAAATCCTCTATTGAAATTCTAGAAAATTCCAAAACAGTCTACGTAGTCTAGAAGGGTACATTGACCGGTTTGATTTTTAGTGAGGTAACAGACTACCCAAGTAGCAAGCCTCAGAATTCTCGCGATGCCAAAATCCAAGGAGCCCGGTATTCAAGCGAGTAGTATGATTATAAAGGAACACTAGGCTGGCACCGGTTGGAGGAAAATTTCCATCAGATTCTCTATTCCTATTAGCACTGCACAGGCCATTATAAAGAAATGGAAATTTGTATGGATTGGGTCAATAAAGCAAGATTCGGTGCTCCAAGTAAACTGTCACAACGAGATCGCTCTAAAATTGTTATATTGGTTAAGAAAGACCCTCAGAAATCTCGCCGAGAATTAGCTGAACATTTGTCATTAGCGGGGGTGAACGTATCGAAGCTAACCATTAGCAATGTTATGCGCAAAGAAAACCTGAAGGAACGCGCTACTCGAAAAGACCCACTGCTGAAGAAGAAACATGTTGAATCTCGATTGCAACATGCAAATGCTGTCATCAACGATGGAGATGACTATTTTGATAATATTCCATAATCAGATGAGACAAAAACCGACCTGTTCAGCAATAATATAATTAGAGCAGGGCTGTTTGGCGAAAACCGAATACTTCCACGCAACGATAAAACACCCTGCCCACAGTGAAGCGTGGCGGCGGAAGCATCATGTTATGATGCTTCCTCAGCAGGCCTAGGACGACTCCATGTCATCAGAGGAACTATGAGTTCGACCAATTACTGCGGAATTTTGTCCGAGCATTTGATGCCTTCTGTTCACATGCTCGAGTTGAAAAGATCAAAATGAGTGTTTCAACAAAATAACGACCCTTAGCACTAGTCGAAATACACTTCAGAATGGCGCCTTAGTAAGAGGGTCCGGGTTTTAGACTGGCCTTCACAATCGCCAGATTTTAATCCAATTGAAAATGTTTGGAAACAGTTGAGGATTCAAGTAGAAATAAGGAAACCATCAAATCTGGCTGAATTGGATCAATTTTACCTTGACGAATGGGAGAAAATACCTCTGGAGTCGGTGAGGAGAGGTTCGTTTTATTCTTCAATAGCGCAAGTCATGAAACTTTAACTATCCTCTACTTGGGTTTTTCAACCGTTGCATATCATAGGATGGAGGATGAATTGTATGGCACTTGAAACTGTACTACTGACAAACTAGTGCAGTGTCTTTGTTAGTAGAACCACTAAGGTCAAATTAACTTGGGCTGAAATTTTACTCGACTGCCTGCTCCAAACTTAAAAATATATTTCTAGTGTGACCACTTTGTACGCCAATGGTTGAAAATAATTCTTGAGGTTTTGTGGTACTATTGTAGCTGACCTCCTTAATCTTGAAGGGTAAAAGTAATTAGTTTTATGTAAAAGATATTGATTGACTATAATCTAAGTTATAGATGACATTTTTTCTTCAATTGGGGAATACGTGTGAATTGTTTCACTTTAATAATCCCTGCAAATACTCATTTTTTGAATTAATCATTGATTACATTGGCTACTTAGGTATCCATCTCTTATAATCTACATGTAGTGCAAGCGATTCTTCAGATATGACTAGTTATTTTAAGCACCGTTTTATTTGTGTTTAAAATAAACACATCTTTTCCTGAGGACCGCCTCTATGGCAATTTTCCATTATCGCAATAGTTTACACGCGTAATATTTGCATGCTTGATTGTGCAGGACATCTCGCGGTCGTTGAAAGAAGCTCAGTGGGCCTCGGACAAGGAAGTGACGCACTGTAAGTCGTGCGAGAAGGAGTTCAGCATCTCAAGGCGCCGCCACCACTGTCGCCACTGCGGCAACATCTTCTGCAGCGCCTGTAGCCAAAACACGATGCCCCTGCCGTCCTCTGCGAAGCCCGTCAGGGTGTGTGACAGCTGCCACCTAGCGCTGCTCGAGCGCTGTGCCAGCATTGATTGATGTCCTAATGCGCACTGCGCGTGAGCGGCCCCGAGTGCTGTGTAGAAGTTGGTCATGTCTGTGTAGCTCGCCCTACGGGATGCTACTCCACAATTGTTCTTAGAATTCGCGTATGGTATTGGAAATATTGAAGGTAGCTCTTTTAATTCATAATAGGAGAAAAATATTCCCTATTTCCACAAATGATAGGCATGCTCTGTTGCTGTGGAGACATGTGGTTTCGTTTGTTGTTTTCCCTATTTGACTGAGAGTCCAGGGTGAGCTTTGCTCAATTTGGGAAGAAATTAGCTCTATGATTGGCCATTATTCACATCTATTTTGACTTGAAAAGAAAGGACTGGGTTTTATATTTAATGAACATCGAAATTAACATCACAGTTTGATCATCATTACGAAACTTCCTTGCTGCACCTCAGTTCACACTAAAGAGTCCACTCAAATGCAACGAAATACATAATAATAAGCATGAACGAGGTTTTTTCAAATTTACTCGCTTTGGGATATGTGAATTTTATATGAAAATTTCTACGCTACTTCAGAAAATCCCTGTTATGTAGTAAAAGAACGTATAATTCGAAATAAAGCACTCGTAACTATATTGTCGATGATTTCAATGTTTTCTTCCAAATATTTCAAAGTTTGACATTACATTGTTTCTGACTAGATTTTATTTTTATTAAATAGAAGGTAAGGATTAAATCACAATGGATTACTAAAATTTTAGCGTTTGAACAGAGAGCCTAGAGTTGGCTCCAATTTGCTCAATTTAACGATTAAGTGCGACGAAAGAACAATGAGATAGTGTGTATATTCGCAAACATTTTATAGCTCATTCGATGGAATCTTCTGTACGTGCTGTGTACATAATAGGAAAAGTAAAATTGATATTACACCACGAAAAATGTCAGGCATAGCCCTCAGCTTGCCTTGAATACAACGACTCGGTTAGTTGGTTGAAATTTATAGTTCAGTCCTTATTGTTGAGTATATGAATAGAAAATTACGGTATGTTGCCATTTTCTTGTGGGCTGCAGTCTACGAGCTGTTTGTTTTGTTGGTAACCACGTGAAACTTTAATTCATAGCAATTTATGCGCGATAAGAATATTTTTATACGAAAATCGTTAGCATAGCAAATATTTTCAAACTTGAAAGTAAATATATACCTGTCTGTAGATGCACTTTTGAAAGCTATTTGCACGCGTAATTTTCTTTCCTACTTTATCAAACGAGTTCCTTGTCGTACGGTGTGGTGAGAGCTGGCTTCTTCATCGGTGCCGCTGTCGCAGCTTGTGGTAGGTCAGACGTTTTTCATGGTAACGGGGGTACTTCAGTTGTTTCTGCTTGTACTAGACATGGGAGCTTACGTTCACCTTTTAATCATATGCTTAGTCTGTATGAGATATAGCTTTAAAATGTTATCTGTACATGGTTGCCTAACTCAAGTTTATGAATCTCGTTTATTTTTAAGTTAGCGTGGAAAATCTCGTAGTTGTTTCGGAAGCATTACATACTAATTTAGGTTTTAAGGTATTTGAGTGACATTTAGTTTATTTTTCTCAATTTTTGCCGACAATTGCTTATTGGTATGAGTAATTTCTCGCTCACTGAGACCTTAACATAAGATTCCGAGGGAGCGTTCCCTGCCTCGAGACTAGTAAGCTCTGTTTCAGTCTCGTGTTATTTTCTTCACTGGATTTGATCATTTAAGGTTAATATATTTCGGAACATGGTATGAAATCAATATTAAACATAGAAATACATGGTTGAGCTCCTGTTATTTAATTTCAATAGTTTAATGACGAAAATGTGTAGTGTCGTTTGGCTGGCGTTAGTTAATTTTTAATTTGCTTAATACATGTTTGCCTTCATAAGTTGAATGTGTTCCCGTGCATTTAGGCTGTGACAAGTGTAAGTACCGGAAGACTATATTTCTTTACACTCTGCTCGCCGTGTTTTACTAGTTTTGGTATAACCCTTAATTAAGTCCGCCGTCGCTGGTCGCGGTGCAGGTAGCGAGTCTTATGCGTATTTCAGTGGGAAAATTTTATGACTGGAAGGCAAAATTTTTAGCCTTACGCAGAGACAGGGACCCATTCACTCTGGAGACGTACACTCACTGAGAAATTTGTTCAGTGGCGATGCACAGCAAGGTTTGTTTAAACTACTCAACTTTTCAGCTTGGACTCAAGGGCATAACTCGGAAGTGTGACTTGACTTCAAATAAACTATATGATTATTTATTTTTGAGTGAAGACGCATTTAAAAACCTAACTGTTGTACATGCAATGTGCGAAGACTGAAAAATCTGTTCTTGTTTTAATTTCATAGTAAATCTAACTGCTTCCTTAAAAATAATTTGTAAGCTATATTTATAACTACATTTACGTAAAAATTGCAGTTTTTATTCATTTTCAAGCTTAATTTTTTTGCCTAAACAATGATCAAAGAATTCCTTGGGGTGTTTAATATATTAACTACTACTACAATTGATGGTTTCGCACGTCCAGAGGTTCCTGAGTACTTCATATACGGGATAAAGACTCCATGGAATGCTCGTACCAGCTTGTGTTCAAAGTCCAATAGTACTCGTGAGTCTTAAGTGCAGTAGAAGTGTTATGATTAGAGTGTTTCATCATCATTATCATGGTCGCATGGCGGGCCGTACTTTTGTTCTCTTCTTGCTCCGCATTGCCCATAAGATGAAGCGGTCGTTTCAATCTTGCTGTCTTGCTTCTTGTGTGCATGCGGTGCTGTGACGGATGGGTGCGGGGTTTGGGGTCCGGCGTAAGTTACATCAGTGGAGGGTGGGCCAGGAGTAACGCTTTCTGTCTAGCTTTCTTCGTCAAAATAACCTCCATATATGCTGCTAGATCAATTCAATTGGTGCCGGTGTTTTTTTTTTGCGCACCGAATATGATTTTGTTTTCTTGGCATGCATATTTTTTATAAAGGGTGTCCCAGAAGTAACTGACCCTTGCGTTGATGATTAAATTAAATACCAAATTGTAAGGCATCCTATTAAAATGTGGTACCCAAATTAAAAGGGTCAGTTACTTCTGAGACACCTTGTATAATATTTGAACTAATGTGTCGGTTTCTTTTGCTCGACCCAGTATATCATAAACTTTTCTCCATGATGCATTGATTGATCTCAGATAGGAATGATAGTGACTACCAAGGCTGATGCTATATTAACGCACAAATTTTCGTGTTTGGAATAAAAAATTTCCATTCATGCTGTGTCAGTGTTATACTGTATTAAAATTATTTGTTCAGAGATGTGCTCAATTTGTAAAGTTTCAAATTTGTCATGATGAAAATGTTCTTTAAAAAGTGCCGAGCAAAATATCGATTTCATATGAAAATTGAGAGACTCGATAGAACACTCAAGATATTTCACAGTAAATTGCTGGTGCTGCTATGTTTATATTTTTATAACATAACTATCATTATGAACCAAATTATCTGTGATATAAACAGTGAACAAGCTTTTTAATTGTGAGGCAAGCGGCGCGACGTAATCCAAGCCACTGAAGCGCGAGAAAAGTTTGCGCTACTACTATTTTATAGTAAAAGATATGTAGTGAACTAAAATTTATGTGTCATAAAAATTTATGTACTAAAATTTATGTGTCAACATGTGTAAAGTATATTTAATACGTTATCTCGACCTCTTACCTGGAAGCTATCTGGTGGAGCAAGTTTATAGAAATGCTAAGCTTTGATCATTAGGAGAATTCTTGAGGAAAGTAATTGAAAAACGGGCAATATTAAAATGAATTTATTTTATAAAACGTAGTGTTTTGCTTCAAATTTAGCAGCTATTTGATTACCAGTAGACGTACCCCGCCAAAAATAGCGGGATAAATAATGTTTATTTCTTCAGATGCCATGTTGTTTACGGTAAATCTGATATGAAAGATTGTTATTTGCAGTATCACTGATACGGACTGCCTTCTCTGACAGTCTCGCTGATTAGTTAGGAGTACGGAACCAGAAATTGTCTCTTATCTAAATTTTTGAGAGCGTGACAGAAATACGGACGGACCAAGCAAGCAACACTGGGCTATTATTATGCATAGTGTATAGCTACATCTAATATTTCCAGTCTAATATTTCCCAAGAAAAGATTATGGGCTTAAGTAATGTTTTTATTTTGGCGATACACGAATCGAATATTCATTCTAGTCTGAAGGCCGTCTTTTGTCATAGGGTTTTGAAGAATGTGGCGGAAATGAGTGCGAGACTTTAATTGAGTCGAACTATAGCAGACTTCTCAAATGTAAATGCATGAATGATATTGACAGGTTACACAAACTGAAATGGTATTCACGGAATACCGATGTGCGGGTGTGCTTCCAGTGCGAAAGAAGACTCCAGCATGTTTTGGTCCCGTGACACAGTATCAATATTTTTGTTCAGAAAGAATGCACGGTCTGTCAGATCTGGCACTCGGGTCAGCAGGATCTGCTACACCGGCGTCTTGTCGTCGCACATTTGAGCAGAATCAATCTAAGTGAATTGGCTTGTATAATTTGTGGTAGTTCCTTGAAGGACGATGCGGTAAAATGCTAATCTTATATACTATTTCGAACACTAAACATATCTCGGGACGATGTGGGTCATCCGAGTTAATAATGTCCTGGTTTGGGAGTGTTATGCTATGCATAGCTAGTGTACCATGCTACTCCTCGGTATGGTTTGTGGTTGTTCCCGAGTCTTGTAAATTTAGCTATAATATCGCTTTTTTGTTTTGTCGTTCTGATTGTGAGAGCAGTCAAATCATGCTAATCTCATTTGAGTCTCCTTTTAGAATCTAATTCGTGGAAACACTTATACAGGGCGGCCCATACGTAAGGTACTCTTTAAAACTATAATAGCTATAAAACTAAAAATGGTAGAGATTTGGTTAATTCAGAATGAAAGAAGAAATTTCGAAGTTCGAATTATATTTATGTCTGGAACAATAAAACACGTTTAATGTATTTTAAAATTCTTCCAATATTAGTCAAACATTGGCGTACTCTTTCAAAGGTTCTGGTTTTTACTTTCATTAATGTCTCCAGTGAAATGTTGTTCATCTCCTGAATGATTTTTCGTTTCAATTGCTGTAAAGCATCAGGCATTTCAATGAAAACCTTTTCATTTAAGTGTCCCCAGAGAAAGAAATCGAGAGCATTTAGATCTGGTGATCGAGGCAGCCATGGTGTGTCACCAAACCTAGTCGGAGTGTGTTCTGAGATCGACGTGGCAGGTGCTACATCACCAAACCGAGAAATATATTGTGATTGTCGGCAGGATATATACACTGATAGAAAAATTTGAAATTTCTTCTTTCATTCTGAATTAACTTAATCTCCATCATATTTAGTTTAATAGCCATAATAGTTTAAAAAGGTACCCTACTTATGGGCCACCCTGTATATATACTTATTATAAACTACGCCAACTCTTGACGCTGAATTATTGCGCCTTTATAGTGCCGCTTGAACTAAACGTTTGAGTTCCTTCACCATAAGTTTTCAGAAATTCTGGTAAAACTGAGCGCGTGAAAACTTTGGTGGTACTCAGTAGATTTCTGTGTATGTAAAATTCTGGAATTTACTATTGGTGATCAAAAATAACTTGGGAAGAAAATTTGAATGCAATTAGGTTTGGGTCGTAAGTTCAGTAGTAGTGGAGAGAATGGCAGCGCTTCAGTGACTTAGACTAACTCGCACCAAGAGAGAAGGAACCATTAACTATGGACTTGAGAGAATGGAAAATCTATGCACATGGTATGTTCCCCTGTAAGATCCCATACGCATAGAAACGGCAAGTTGAGAAGAAAGAGGAAGGAAAGATAAAAATAACCAGTAAAGAAGACATGAAAATGGAAAGAAGCAAAGTAGGCACGAAAGATGGAAGTCCCGAAAGCTTAGCTAAAACGGAGGTAATCTAATAATGCCCTCTGGGGACGATAGGCCCCATAGCACAAAACCCACGAGTCTAACTAACCTGACCCCATTGCCTACATTATGCCCCTTTAGGGGTAGGGGGAATGCACCTCGGTAAGTCCAGTAAAATATTTCTGAATTTGTTTCCAAAATTCGAAGAGCAATATTTACTGCATATCTATCTGCCTCTGAAGCCATCTCATATTAATGAGCGTGTGAATAAATTCTGCATGCATAATTTTTATCTAAATCCATCGTTTTGAATCTTCCTTACTTGAATTCTGCAGTGTTTCCATAAGTTTAAATGTAACGTTCTAGTGTTCTCATTATGTTTAAATTAAACGTACAGAATTGTTTTCAACTAAAATTTGGTGTTCCGTTAAGTTAGAATTAATTTGTATAAAACTTAATGCATAAGTCAACTTCAATGGAATATTGCCCTTGAAAGATTAATTGTACTGACGTCTGATTACCAATGCAGTTAATCCACACTTTTCCTGCTTTCACGACGAGTTTCACGGCCCTCAACCAATGTGACCGTCGAACTTTAAATGCAGTTTAATGTAGCGTATTTGGTCTCTGGCCCTCGTCAAGAGCAGTCTGGTTTGTACTTCGTGATCTGTGTTTGCGGTAAGCAAACATCTTTTCATTACCGTTTATCTGCATACCAGGTTGTTCCATTGAAATTTCGAGGAGACAAGTAGATTGGTACAACGTGTATGCGCCATCTCCACGAGGCGTTTGAAATACGGTGAGCCTAAAATTCGATGTCATTATTTATTTTCAAAATAATTATATGATATGCGTGTAGAAAAATGCATACTGTTATGTATTTTAAGTTAGGTAAATCTGAATTTTTTGCGAATAAAATCGGTAATTTGCTTTGAAATTCATTAAAAAAATCCCGGTGAATTGTTCCTGGATTAGCAGTAAATTTTAGTCGGAAAGATAAGTGCTGTTTTGGTCACGTGAACATACTGAATTTTTAAAATGTCGCAGCAGAACAGTAGTATACGTTTCCGTGACTAGTAGGGCAACTACTTCAAATTCCCGTTTGAACCTCTTATGATTATTTTGATTTTAATTTCCATATCGTATTTAGCTACATACAAGTGGACAAGCGTCACAGGTCTTAAATCTTTATAGAAACACGATTGAACTAATTGTTCTGGTAGTACAAAGGTTACTAGCGCTTCGACAGAGATTGATATAGCCAAGAATTATGATTGAACTAAGCAAAACCTAAAACTTGTTGAAGATTTAAAATATAAATTTATGTTACATGCGCGGTCTCGCCTGAACTCTGCATTGTCCATATGCGGTGGAAAAATTTGTTCATCACATTTATGTTATTACTAAATTTATTATGGTTGCGTACAGAGTAACCCGACAGTGTACACATACTGAGTACTAAACAAAATAGCTCCCGCATAAAAAGAGCATACGCCGTAGTTCTATCAACAGGATGGGAACATCTAACAACTCGAAACTCATATTCGCGCATGTCGCTTGAACACGTCGTACAATTCTGAACGCCATTTCAGCAAAGTTTCAAGAAACACTCAATTCACGATACCTATTATAATCTACACAAAGAAATGTCCCGTTATGGAAATCTACCCCGCTTTCTTTTAAGCACTTATCTCCTGCAGAGAGCATAGGATAGACCATGGGCAATAGGGTTGAAGGTTGGTTAGGTTTGTCTATCTTATACTATGGGGACTACCATTCCCCAGGGGGACATGGTTAGGTCATCTCAGCTTTAGCTTAACATTGAGACTTTTATCTTTTGTTGCTCCCTTTGCTTCTTCCCATTTTGATGCCTTCTGCACGGATGATTCCTTATCTTTGCATTCGCTTCCTTCTTATCTTGCTGCTTCTACGCGCAGGGGATCTTGCGAGGGAACACAGCCTTGTGCATAGATTCCCCGTTTTCCTAAGTCCATACTAAATGGTTCCTTCTCTTTTGGTGCAATATAGTCGCGATTTACTGAAACGCAGCTATCACTACTACTACTAAGTACTGTTACAACACCCACGTAAATGAGTGAAGCTCAATTAAGTCTGGAATAAATGCCATCATTGAATCTCGGTATCACAACCTTAGTAATTAGTACCGCAGTTGAACGTCGGTTAACATAGTAAACCAGTAACAGACAGAAGACAGAATCACGATCATGTTTGAAATGAGCGAGAATCACCGCTCGTGTTGCGAGCGAGAATCACCGCTCGGGAGAACTGGACAGGTCAAATACATCCAGAGCTGGAACATCGAGCAATACTCTGCAATTCGAGTATGATATATCAATGGAAGAATTTGAAACACAGTTGCCAATGTCTAGTTTATAATAAAAGAAAACATTTCTGGTTTAAAATTTCCGTAATCGGTACCGACTAGCTTATATCGAGTTACTTTCATTCGAATATTAATATAAAATAAATATTAGAGATTTAAGTTCATTGATTATTAAATCATTAGTTAGCTTAAAGCTCCATAACCACATGAAATGCGATCCAAAGAGCGAAAAGAAGAAATGACCATTTAGGATGGTCAGTAGAAAACGTGGAATCTATGCACAGGTGTGCTCCCACACCGGATTTTCTTCGTATAGAAACAGCAAGTTAAGATGAAGAGGAAGAAAAGACAAAGAAGAGATAGCGAAGATAGTATGAAAATGAAAGAAAGAAGTCCTGAAAACCAAGCTATAACTGAGGTTACCTAACAGGGCCCCCCTGGGGTGGCCAGTCCCCATAGCATAGGATAGACAAACGTAACTATTGCCCTATTGCCTATCCTATGCCCCCTAATGGGTAAAGATTGAAGTCTTGAAAGTGAATAGATTTCCGTTAATCTCATGAACATCAAAAAATAAAATTAGCCATTGTTTTTGCAATAATCTAAAAGAAGTTCTAAGCAAGAATCGTGATAAACTATCACAGGTCTATTCGAACTGAATCGACCTTGCCCAGGTAAGCATCAGCGGGCAGAGCTCTATGAATTGACTAAAATAGACCGGAGAGGTAGGGGTTAGTCACAGGTAATAGAACACGATACATTAAGTTCAGTTGAGCATCTCAATGGTCCTCATGAATTTATGGTGAAGCTTTCATTTGACAGCAGATCTACATAGTTTTCTACAGTATGGGTGAAACCCAAGGGCCATGAAGACAACCATTCTCACCGGTACATAGTTCTGGACAACTAGAAAATATACTCGTACCTATCGCACTTTTGAAAGTGCAAAAGTTGGTATTTTAAGTATTTCCCCGGCGCTTCAACATCTGAACCAGCAAAATACAAAGCCTAATCACGGAAACAAGTCATGAGTTTCTATTCCTCGGATGAACGAAAACTAGCGAGTGACAAAACATAGACTGCAGCCAGTACGTCTGCGCTACTGAAAATTTTGCGATGTGAACTAGTACATCTATGGGCATGTGTCGAGTCCAAAAGTTCAGTGCTTTTATAAACTAACATTTATTATGAATCCAGATACAAAATTTACAATCTCACATTTGAATATCAAGCTATTAATACAAACAATTCATTACCATAAACCGTTCATCGGAACATTAACCATTTCTCACTAAACATTCACAGTTACAAACGTATTAAAGAAATGAGTTTCACATCGAAACTCAAGCAGACTAATTGATCGGCGCTCTTAATTAACTACAATGTCAATCTGACATACCGTAGGTACAGACCACAGATAATTTTTTTCTATGGGAATATGAGTATAAACCCGGTAGTTGTAATTGTTAAGAACTGGCAAGTCGAAAATACAGAACAACTTGCACGGTCCTCATGACAGGGGAGCGCAACTTGTTCAACTAACGATGAAGTTAAGAACCCCCAAGGTGGATCCGCCTTTACGCACGTTCAAAAGAACCGCTTTTCACCATAGGGCTACTTAGGCCCTATGAAGTTGAGAAAAACAAAGCACAACGATCGGAGCATGCTGAACAAAAATCACAATTTAGTTTTGAAGTATTTCCACTGATAAATACAGGGAGTCCATAAAATCTTTCCTGGACCCCCCTGTGGTCTTTCCGGACCATAATATAACTATACAAGGCATTTTTCTTTTTATTGATAACTTATTGGTGATCGATTGTTTCCTGGCAGAAATACGTGCGTTGTCAAGGAGGACTCAGGGAAACGCTACATGGACTCCTGGTATCCTCATTATACCTGAAGAGCGAACTATATAACGATACATCAACTTTAATGACGGTGACTCGCGCAATTATTTAAATATCAAAGCAGCCCCTATTAATTATCAATGAAGATCCAGGTTTTCTTCTTTCTCCGAACGTGTGTTCTGAAATAGTGACGTGGTTTCCATACAAGGGTATGGTGGTGTGACGCGTGACGAGACGTGTTGTCCCAGTTCGACATCTTCAGTAGTTCAGGCTTTAATGTAAAGGTTTGGCAGAGCAGGAACACAAACACTGACGCGTTAATTACTAGATATGTCTACCAGTTCACCAGCTCCTGTTGCCGAACTAATTAAAAAGGCTCTGAGCTGAAGAGCTGCGATTCAAGACTCACAAGACTTTTCACTCTGCTGTTGCTAAATTCCTCCATCAAAAATTGTTGTAAATTTAGACATGAATAGCCTATTAAAACATACGATGTTTTCTTCACGAGCCATCATATCATAAGGAGAACATGAATCTGAAGCGCCTATTACTCTAGCAAATAAAACTACGTGAGCTAAATGTATAATCAAATATTCGGTATGAAAAATACCAACACTTCACTTGTGACAACTACAGCAGAAAAACCATGAACCTTAAAAAGGCACAATCTTATGAACCCCTATTTCTAGAATTAATATTAACATGCAGGTAAGAATAAATAATAAACTATCTATCATCAACAAAGAAATTTCACCTTAACGGTAGATAAATATAATAATAGACTAAATACTGATAAACTTGAAACATTCCCATTACCTATTGTTAGTAGCATAAATAAAATCTAAAACCGTAAATGTAAAACTCTGAATTAGTTAACACGGCCGTTAATAAGCTCGAATATAAGTATCAAAATGAGACAAAGAGCAATACCACTGCTTGCCAACAGCAAAATCTAGTTAATAAATTGTAAAATCAATTAAATGCAAAGCATGAACACACTCACACATCGCAATCACTTAAATGAAGGAATTAAACTGATTTAAACGTAAAACGTCTAATCAAATCAATAATAAATTGCTTTAGCATAACTAAGGTGAGTTGATAATTTCCATCAACCCAAAATGAAGAGCCGGGACCCAATTGAAGTGTACAGTATAAATGCGGCAATTTTAGTTTAATGCCGTGCCAGCGTAGGCATTCGATGGCAACACACATGAGTGTGAAATTGAGATGTCTCATTTCGTAATTAGACAAGACCAAGTACAGCATTTACACTCATGACGGTAATCAATATACGCTTGATACGCGATTTTACAATGGCCATAAATATCTTGACAAGAGAAGGTTGGATTATCAGTTAGTTTAAAGCGCCCTCGCCACACGGAATGCGATCTCATGAGAGCGAAAAGAAGGCATCATTTAGCATGGACTTCAGAAAATGTGGAACCTATGCACATGCATGCTCCCACACAGGATTCTCAGCGCATAGAAACAGCAAGTTATGAAAGAAGAGGAAGAAAAGATACAGAATAATCAGCAACGAAGGCATTGAAGTGGACAGATGCAAAGTGAAAAAAAGTCCCGAAGGCCTGTTAGAGCTGAGGTAACCTAACAGTATCCTCCTAGGGAAGCCAGTCCCTATGGCGTCGACTAAAGAAACTTAACTAACCTACCCCAATTTTCTATGACCTCTCCTATGCCCCTTGAGGGGGATTACAAGAGAAAAAATGGAAGACTGAAGTGCTGCAGAATTCTGCTGTTCCTAACGCTGCTTTACTCTATGATCTTACCAGGCGCTAGAAATTATATCAGTTATCCTAATGTACTGTACGTGTAGTTAGTCCATGACACGTACTCAGACGTTCATGTTTTGCACTGTGCACCTAACGCCGCTTATTATTGGGCAGTCTTTAGTGCGCCAACTTTGATCAAGGGCGCACCTATTTTGAAGGTAAGGGTGTACCTACACTCGAAATATTGTCTCAGCGGATGAACTTCAGCCTAATACATAAAACTCGGTACAATTCAAATCCAGACCCAAGATAATTCAGACATAATAATTTCCAAGTAACTTGAAACATTACATAAGTGAACTGCCTAAAAATTGAAGAAATTACAACTAATGAGAAGTAATTGACTAAAATATAATACATTTACAATTTAAAGTTGATTGCTTAGGCCTAGCTAGAGCTGAGGTAAGCCTACAATGGAATAAAAATTATGAAAAAAAAGTTTTAATGCTACAATAAATAAAAATGCTTTGAAATTATTATTCCTCCAATTGTCTTCAACACGCAGCTCGAGTGGAATGGAGGTATAGACACTGAAAAGGAGCATGCAGAAGAGGTTTAAAATGTGCGGAAGTATAGATATTAGGGTGTAATGAATTATTATTTGTCAGTTGAAACATCTCGCCAGCTATATAATGAGCGGTAACTTAGGAGAGTAGACGAAAGAACTATTAGTTAGCTGAAAAAGTATCAGAAATGTCCTTGTAACGACATGAATTGCGCCAGAAGTGAGGCAGTATCAAATTAAGATTGGTGTAAAGAGGGGAAACGTGGAAACATAAACCAGGAAATATTGGCGAAGTCTGAACTTTAAAAAAAAAACGAAAATGTCCAGCATCAAGTTAGAAAAGCATTAAATCTACGTAACAGTGAAAATACATCTGAAGTGCACCGCAGTTTAAGAGTAACTTGAAGAAATTTTGAGCCCTTCTTGAAGAAGACAAGTAGCCTTCATCTGAAGGGATTGGAAGACTCGAACTGAGACAGGCATGAAGTCACAAATCGAAGGCACAGCCCTGACGAGCTTAGAATAGAACCCGTCTTTCAATATTTCCTGACTTTGGGTTCGTAAGAAAATAACCATTTTGCAACAGGAGAAATCAAATGCAATCCTTCGCTGCGTATGACACAAGACAGCCCTCACACAATGGGAAGACAAAGGGTAAAGATTACAAAGTTCATGTGAATGAACAAACTTAGCTTCCTGAGTCCGCCTTCATGTTAGCGCATTCGCCAAGTTTTATGATTGTTGTTCCAAGTATTACCACAACTCAACTCTTGCATTAACATTAAGTTCTAATTCATCGAATTGATGACATAGAAATAAACTTTGTTTTGTAGTATTAAAATATGAGCTAGCTATACTTCCATTGAGTAGATGATCCACGAAGCAAAGAAATAAAAATGAATTCTTTTAAGGTAAGAAACAATAGTCTGTTAAGATACAGTATTCGACTTGCACCATATAATAACGTCAGTAACTCATAAGACGCGCTTAATAATATTCAGTTTGAGTTAGTATTTCGACACATACAGAGCAAAATGAAATATGCCTTTAGGCTTCATCATTGCACCAATAAAAGTCAACATTCAGAGAATTAAACAAGAACACATTTGAACTAAGAACATGTGGTGTCAGAAATTATTTGTTCTGCCAGAAATCCCAAAAAAAAACACAAACCGAATCGTAAAGAAGCCAATATAATAATTTTTCACATGACTAAGAACATGACTACAGCAAAACTACAGGGACGGTTCAAGATCAAGACATTGTCGTAGAAGTAGAAAAGACACGGTAAAGTTTGATTATGAAATGTCGCACTTCAGAAATTATTCAAGATACTCAGGCTAAAAACATGGAAAAAGTATAAAATTGATGGCAGCAACGGCTGCTACAGCACTCAGATGTCCAAGTCACATACATGTTTGATACCAGTAACTACATCGAGATTTCAATAAGACCTTATAAAAACGCATAAATGAGATTCGTTTTTAAAATACTTTTTCATACTTAGATCTTTCAGGACGGAAAAATAACAACATATTTCAATATATCCGTGTGACGCCTTCTCGTCATGAATAGCAAATTTGTTTAATATACATAAAATGGACTGAAAATCACATCAAACAGCAACAAACTGATTATCCAATCATGTAGCTCGAAAATTTGCTACACTCGGGTTGTTGAACTAGCACTTCTTCAATTTGCCCTCACTCAAATTAGTCCAATACCTAAGCGCTCCCGTGTGCCATATTCGTAAAAATCAATGCAACACCTAATCTTTAATTAAAATTAAAAGAACTATAATACAGAGCCTTACGCGGCTCAAAGCAGATCATTGGCGGCACAGAAAACAAAAGATGCTCACGGCATTAACAAAAACAGGAAAGCAGTAGCCACAGACAAGACGGTCATTCACCGACCAGGCAAGACCAACTGATTTCACACCAGACATAAATAACATCTCCGAAGAAGACTACCGTACATTAATAGTGTACCTAAGACGCAGTGAGGTCCTCCGCACGAATTGTGATAAAGAGTCAATTTTGTGACTGGGCACAGCTCACAAGAAGTCAAGCTCAATTTTGTAAGAGCACTGAGAATTATCGCAACACTGAGAAATGCGTAGAAACAAATTAATAAAATTCGGTACAATGAGTAACTGCTAATATTAGGATGTTACGAAAATATTGAGGTATACCACATTCTAAGACAACTCGCAAGAAAGCTATGAGACTAAATACAAGACAAAATTGATATGGAACAGAGCCCGCATCTTGAAGTGATTTACATTTCTTCAAATGAAGAGTTAACCAACCAGAAGTTTGAAGTATCGGGACACGTAGAAAAATATTGAATGTGACATTTTCAAAAGTCATGAACAGTCATATCTAGTGGGTCGAATTATGCAAGAGACAACTATCGCCTGAGTGAGCATGAGCTGCCGACATCTGAGCCAGCAGCGCTGGGGTCTAGTCGGAGTCGGAGCCGCTCCAGCCGCCCCCCAGTCCCCCAAAGCCTTTCTTGACGCCCTTGGTGACCACGTAACCGGCGGCCAGGGGCGCCCCGTACTTCAGTAGCTTATTGGTGCCTCCACCTCCGTGGTGCTGTGCCACAAAAATTGTACGTGTATTAATAAGCACATCGAAAAGAGTTCCCAATGCTGAGCAAAAAACCGAATTAAAAAAAAAAGAAAATTAAATAATATATTGAATCTACCCTCAAAAACACGAGACTGTAAGTGAAGAAAAAAATTACATTCCCTGCACGCCACTGGTCTTCACATCCCAGTGCAGCAAAAACCACTGTACTGCAGCTTCATTAAGATATTCAGCAGTGGTATGATGTGCTGCAAAAATTTACAGGTATGTAGAATACGTTTCCACAGTGGTCAAATGATATTTACTGAAATTATATTTCAGGTTAAACCGATTAATTCGTTACCCTAAAGTTAAGGGGATCGTCCAGAGGACTCGTCTAAATGCTTGAAATTATTTTTTTATTGCAAAAAGTTGTTTGATTGGTACTTTTTGACATGTGGAAATCTGAAAAATGTCCTTACAAAACTGACTGCTATGTGCGATGAAAGAGAAAAAATATTTTGAGCTACACATGATTCACCTACAAACGATGTATTATTACATTACTAGGACACGCACCTCCCATAAAAATGACGGGATTTAGTCCATTATCAGATATATGCCAATTCCAAGATTTCTGCCGATACCGATATTATTTTTTGGCCGATGCCGAGCCTTTTAACCAGTGTTAATATCCGTTTACTAAATATAAAAAATTGCCCTTTTATCTATTTTTCTTCAAAGATTTCACAGGTAAGTGAATTGTCATAAAGTTAATTTACCCATTATAATATAGAGCCGCCATTTTTGAGATGAGAATGTAGAAAATAAATAATTATTCTCTGCTGCATGGAGGTAGAAGTTATAAGCTTGTGAAAATTCTTTTCTATGACATCTCCTCCATCTTGAAATATGCTTTCTTGATGCCATTTTCATAGAATGAGATTGGTTTTGATTCGAGAAAAGAAGCAACTTCAATTCAACCTCTTCTCTAGGAGAGGTCCTTCCAGGAGTGCGCCTCACACCATCAAAACGACTGACAAAACTTCTGATTGAACCGACAAACTTCTGAAACGATGATAGTCTCTTTCTAATTAAAGGTCAATGAGAATACTCGTATGGTGGAGTGACATATTTCTCATATTTCCCAACCGAGCTCTTGCATAGATAGCAAGTCATCTTGCTTTTTTCCCTTAAAGTTGCTTTTAAATGTCATAGCCGTAGGCAACACACTTTGGTTGCTATGGTTTGATTGTAACCTGACGGCTCATAGCGGATACCTCCATTCGTGTGTCGCCATGCACTCTACAGGACCATCATTGGGTGCAAGCCATTTGTAGGGTTGTGGGATAGGCTTTGTTTGCTCTATAGCCCTTGGCTTTGCCTTTTATGCCTAATATTATTGTACGGCATCCACTTTTCAACATCAGTAATAATCTTTTTTAGAAAAGTGTATGAAATATACAAGAACGAAATGAGACACAGCAATCCACATGATGTTTGAGATTATTTTCTGACAAATCATGCGGTTCCCATTTCAGCCTTAAAGATCTTATCAACCCTTTTCATTGCACGACACAGTCATTTGACTAATATTAAATTTTCTGCTTTGTTCCCTAGTAGTGATGGTGGGATTTTCATCAACTACAGCTCGCACTTTCTGAGAACCACACCTCTTCGAGCATCCATCTCTTGGTTCATTCATTTAGAGATTACAACTTGACACCCGCTAAACAAGCCCTAGCGTTGAGTCGACAGAATGAATCGCCAAGATATAAGCTCGTAAGATGGGCAGAATGCCATGAAATCACTGCCTGCTACTCACCCCTTTGCCTTTGGTGAGGTAGGCGGCGGCAGCGAGCGGCGCTCCGTACTTCAAGGCTTTACCAGGGCCCTGCACGCGGTACACAGCGGTCAGACCGACACTATAGCAGCTGCATCAAACACTGGCTTCAGGCACGAGTATGCATGCACCTATACTACCTTCAAGTATAACTGCATAAATATAAAGTAAGCACCAGTATGTAGACTAGTTTTGTGTTTATTTGCACAAATTTACCGAATACAATAGTATAAACACTAGCTTCATGCACAACTGAAAAATTGAGAGAAAACCGTTATACATTGGACCCTATGTACCTCAGACCTAGTTGATGTTAGCCCTCTCTAACATCGATTACAGGGGTGGTGGTTATAATTGTCTCCAGCGGGGAAACCCCACCTTTTAAGAGTTCAAATTGAAAATGAACGAAAGTGTACTTCAGTTCAAGTAAACTAAGAATATATGAAAGAGGTGACAGAAAATTGGAGACAAGGGAACAGAGCTTTTTGCTAAGCAGAAACCTCATTTGGAAGGCAACATTCAACCAATTATGAATTCAAATTTACATTAATATTGAATTGATAAAGAAACACTTCGGCTATGACATGATTAAATAACCATAAAGGTTGACTCAGACAAGAAAATAATTCACAGTACTCGTTTTTTCCGATTTAGAGAATACCGAATGCAAAGAAATTCAGTGATATTTAGACACGAGCTTGGATAAATTACGAAAAATAGGGCAATTACATTGCAAAATACAAATATTAATTCAGATATAGGTCATAGTTTGTAACACAAAGGTACCATTTTAATGAAAAATTGAGTTTTAAAATTTATAGACATGTGAAGAGAGGCGTTTCAACACATAAAGCAAAAACCATGTTAGCATAGCACAGACAAAAATGAATTAAAAGACAGACGAAGCAATGGCATAAAAACTTTTCACAACGAACATAACTTGAGCTAAATTTTCCCAGGTTAGCTCTATAAACGGTGAAGGTAATGAGTCATCCATAAGCATTCCTAATTCCTTTTAGTCTTAGATGCAAACTGTCTACGAGTAACTCTACAAGCACGATACAGGAAAATCCATCCCGATATTGGTCACCATTCCCACGTCTTACACTCATGCGGAGGGATACAGAGAAGAAACTCGGTACATCAACTAAGAAAAGACTCGGTACATCAACTAAGAAGAGACTCGGTGCATCAACTAAGAAGAGACTCGGTACATCAACTAACAAGAGACTCGGTACATCAACTAAGAAGGCACATACAAATGAACACTTGTATACGTCACATAATCTAGTTTAAAATAACCAACATGTTAGTAAGTAGATATTAGTCGAGCAGTAGATAAATGAACACTGGTTACAAGAGTTAATTTCCGAAGTTAGTTTGAAGAAAGAGGTGCGGATATCATTACAGAGCAGATACATGACAGATAAGGGAAGATACAAAGATCTAAGCCCTGCACAATCTACACTGAAGAAAATACTCTGAACTTTGAAAAAATGAACTAGTAGGCATGATTCTGGACTGTTTTTGCAGTTATGAGAAAGCAATCGCAGTAAAGAGCACAAAATTAATTTCGGAAATGAATTCAGCCAATTTTATGAATATTAGAGTGAACTAACTGCAATTGCAATGGCAGCTGGAGCCAGTACAGCCGCTTTTTTGAGTAGGCCGTTCCCTCCCCCACTGCTGTAATGCCCCCCACCTGATCCAGGTGGGGGGTAGCTCCCGTATTGACCGGGGTACGCTGCGCCTCCCATTGGTTGACTAGGGTAGGCTCCTTGCTGGGGATACGGGCTCCCCATTGGCTGGCCAGGGTAAGCCCCTCCCATGGGTTGGGACGGGTAAGCTCCGCCTCCTTGAGGAGGGTAGCCCGCACTTCCAGGACTTTTGTTCAAGAATTTTGTGGCTTTCTGTATTAGAAAGGAAAAATATTAGCACTGTAATAAAAAAAATAATGCAAGTCAAGTGATAAACTCGAAAAAAATAAAAACTCTTCTCAAAAAAATATTTCCATGATTCACGAACGATTTTGGGGGCCGAATGAGAGGCAATTGAGGATTCTAGGAGATATAAATCACTTCCTTTTATCTTAATTGTTCACCAGCGGCAGTTAGCAAATCACTATAAGTTGAGCATCTTAAAAACAGGCAAAACAAAAAACTTTCTAGTCTGTAGATGTTCCAATGAAGAATTTTCGTTAATTTGATACGAAATGATCCAATCAAAATATAGAGGCAGGCACTACCGATGAATCTAAATGTGTGGGAACAAGATAGAATAAAAATAAACTGTTAAGCCTACTCCGAAAATAATAAGGTGCGCAATATACGATACGCCACACCGCAAAATCATAGTTTTCACACAAAATAATGACCCAGTTAAGACGGAATCATCGCTTTAATATCATGGTCTAACATATTGACAATCTACACTTTTTTCCGATTAAACTGAAATTAAAATTTTCTAAACTATAATCAGGCTGGCATTGGAAAAAGAATCGGGCGAAACAAAATCAAAATTAATGAAATAGGATTTACATCAGAATCGCTAATATGAGACAGTAATCGCGCCGGAAGCAAGCATCGCTGAGCCCCAGTGCATTTCACCCAAAAACACAAGTTACAAAATGGAGAAGAAACAGTTGACGCCATATGAAGAAGGAAAATAAAAGCCTAAATGAATAAAATTACACCTTAATTTTTAATTACTATGAGGTGACATTCAGTTCCAATGGACTGCGATGAAGTGACCAGCCTGCAATCACTGTCACAGTCCCGTTTCATTTCTAAACTACTGCCTTTAATGCATTTGCTTTAAGAATTTCTATCGTTATTAACTTGTGAACGGTCACTACCGACATATGTGGACAGTGAGGTAGTTGCGTTCACACGGTCTCTGTGGACCACAAGAACCGCGTGAACGCACCGCCACCCGGGCAGCGAGCGCCAATTCGCTAAAATGTTCATATCACTTCCTTGCTCGGTTACCGTTCAGTTACTTTACGAGCCGAGTTCGGCCATTGTAATTCTCATCTTTTGTATGGCACTCCATTTTGAGTGTAAAACTTTACGACCTTTCAGAGCATCACGTAGTTATTGTTGATAGCATTAATAGGTACGCAGTATTGACAAGCTTGGACTCTCGTCTTTATATTGAAATTAACCCAATTTCTTTCAAACGAATTTGACTTATGGGTCACTTCATAAAACAGCTGGCAACAAATGAACCCTATAAAGACCACAGTCAAGAATTATGGACACTAGTACACGCACCCTGACAAAAATGACGAGACTCGCCACAGAATATTTTAAAAATGAATGAAATTTTCATTCTCGTCTAACGATTGTAACTGGTCACAAATGTTCCTCATTTGAAATCAACTAGTCATAACTAAACCATGTTGATCACAATTACTGCTAAATCGTTCTCTACAAAAAAATGGAATTTTCTTTAGGTTACATTCATTAATTAATGATACGATATTCAATTTCCTATGGACGGCCCTGTCTCATGTCAGCGCAGCGTGCTGTCATATGCTGTGAAATACTGATACTCGTATGGGAGACAGAGAGACCAGCCAAGAGACCGACAAACTGTGTAGTATTATGGATACTAGTAGACGCCCTCCGCCAAGAATAGCAGAAGAAATGTTAAATCCTTAAAATGCCTTTTTTTAAGGTAAACCTGACATGAAATGGTGTTTTCAGTATCACTGACTCAAACTACCTTCTCTGACAGTCTCGCCATCTGTTTAGGAATATGAACTCCGGAATTTTTTATTTAAATCCTAACGAGCGTGACTGAGAGCCGGAACAACCAAGCAAGCAACAACTGTGCATTAGTATACAGAATAGTGGAATAATAAGGGTTGGCGTACCTGCAAAAGCTATTATAACAATTTCTCCCGAAATCAATGGACAGTATCATACTACTACTTCGCTAATAATTCGCTTGCCCTGAATGAAGACCAGCGAATGCTTGGTCTTTTTATAAATATAAATCTCAGAAGAAATTTAAAGTTAAATTACCTATAGCTACCAATGTATAGTTCTCAAGCACATGTGATTAATACAAATGCTTTATTTTTCATTGATGAGTCGAGAGAACAATAAAATGGTATAACAGACACGTCAAGCGGTCATATTTCACTTTTTCCTTCAAAAATTTGTGTTGCTTGCGGTCTTAAAAATGCATTATGCTGATGAACTCAAAAATTTGAGTAATCTATTTGCACAGGGTGACGCAAAAGTCACTTCATCATTTCGAACATTTGTTACACGAAAACTAATACAACTATAGAAATGGGTTACATATGAAACGAAAAAAATCTTGTGTTTTGTCATTTAAATATCATATCTTTTAAACGTTCTTCATTATTATTTAAACACAAGCGTATTCTGCATACATTATTTTCCATGACTTTCTCAAAAATATCTCGAATAATGCTCTCGATTTCTTCGATGATGTTTTTTTAACTCACTGAGAGCATTAGGCATATTGATGTAAATCTTTCCTTTGAAGTATCGCCATGAGAAAAAATCTGCAAGGGTTAAATCAGGAGATCGTGCAGGTCATGGAACATCACCAAAACGTGAAATTAAACGGCATGAAAGGCAGCCCTTTGTATTCCTAATCTTTCAGTCGTGGCAATGAATATTCCTGCATCATTCGTCAGTAGTTGTCTTCTTTCACTGTCACGGTTGCATCATCAACATCCTTGAAGAAGTATGGACCAATGATTTGTGCACTCGTTATGCCACAGCATACGGTAATACTCTGTGCATGGAGGGTTGCTCAGGAATCATCCTTGAGTTTTTATCACACCAGAATCGGCAGTTTTGTTTATCAACATGCCCACTGATGTGGAAATGGGCTTCTCATTCGTTCGCTATATTATTATTATTATTATTATTATTATTGGGGTTAGACGCAA